>OX632364.1:35337734-35460234 GCA_951751655.1 Ophion costatus | reverse complement strand
TCTCTCTCTCTCTCTCTATATATATATATATATATATATATATATATATATATATATATATATATATATATATATATATATATATATATATATATATATTTATCTATTTATTTATTTATTTATTCATTTATTTAATTATTTATTTATTTACATATATATTTATATATATTTATATTATATAAATATATATATATATATATTAGGTATTTCACGTGAATCCGGTGGACTTTTTCCCTGACCCCAGCCAAATCGGATAATTTTTTTTCCTCTGATTCCATTGACTCCAAAAGACACCCTGATTTTTTTTTACATTTTTCGAAACAACCCTTAGTCAAAAAAAAAACAATTTCCGAAAAACAAGTATCGATTGAAAAATCTGAAAAAATTCCCAAAAATGCGTGATTATATGTAAAAAAAAAAAATGCCTGCGCTTTCTGAGTGATTAAGGAAGCTTTCCAGTGTGACAGCCCGAAAAATCGCTGTTTTTCGCGATTTTTTTTTTTAAAGAAAAAATAATCTAATCGGTCTGGTTTTTTTTTTGTATATTAATTGGGTATTGAAGAATACAAAACAATTTTTTAAAGATCGATTTATTTATTAATTAATATCTATAAAAATGATGAAACAATTGTTGCAGAAAATGCACTTGGATGTGGTGTCCACGTTGGGGGTCACAATTTTGATCTGAAACAAAAAACACAAAAAGATTATTGATCGGTATATAATTGGCTTTCGTGCTATGGAGGCTTTTTTTTTTTTTTTTGCAAAAATGGCGCCGGTTTGAACAAAAAGTATCGATTTTAGCTTTTTTTTTGGCAGTTTTTTTTACAAAAAAATAGGAAGATGTCAAAAAAAAAAAAAGCTTCCATAGCACGATAAACAATGACGTTAAGAATATTGTGTAAAAAATTCAACTCGATAGCTTTAAAACTCTGCCCTCCAAGTTGGACACCGTTTTGAAAAATGCTGTTTCGAGAAAAACGCGTTCACAGTTTCGCTGTAGCTGTAGCGCTCCGTTGCCTTCTTCCAAGAAATGCTGTACAGTAACCGAAATAATCTGAATTTCGGCATGAAAATTTCAGGGAATATTCGGAAGAGTGTATACTATTCGATAAAGCAAAAAAAAAAAAATCGATTTTTTGAAAATTTCACACTGGAAAGCTCCCTTAACGTTCGTGAAGACGACATCAATTGAAATTAATACCCGAACTTTTTGACTAACTGTTCATGGGGCTGAAGTTTTCATCGTTGGAATGCGACGAAAGTGTTTTTACTTCAATTACCCAAATTTCTTTGGGCAGATTTGCGATCCAAAAATGACGCAAACATTTTTTAGGATCCTTATTTAGCGATCTTCAACGAATTTGCAAAATATGATTTTGAACAATGACGGAAATAAGAAATGGAAAGGAATTTTCGTAGCGTCCCAACGATGCAAACTTCAACCCCATAACTGTTCAAGGTCCGAGATTGTGATTTGGTTATTAAAAAATGGTCAAAAAAATTTATTGTGGATATCAGAATATTTGAGTGTCCGCCCGAAGTAAGCGATTCTTGAATTTTTGCGGTTTTTTTTCAACGTTAATCGCTCAGAAAGCACGGAAAAAATCATACTTCCACTGCGGGTGATAGCTTGATAATTTTTACATATAATCACGCATTTTTGGGATTTTTTTCCAGATTTTTGAAACGGCGCATTTTATTTTCGTAAATATTTTTTTCTTTTACTAAGGGTTGTTTCGAAGGATTTAAACAAAATTCAGGGTGTCTTTTAGAATCAATGGAATCGGATAAAAATAAATAAATCGAATTGGCGAGGTCAGGGAAAAAGTCCACCGGATTCACGTGGAATACCTCAACATATCATTAGGATATTTAAAAAAATCGATTTTTTTTCACAGCGGAAAATTGAAGTATGTTAAGAAAAAGAAAGTGTTGCAAAATTTGTAGGTTCTAAACAATCTTTTAGTTAGTGCTCAAACGCCTTTTTCAAGTTTTTTTTTCTCATGATTATCGCGATATTAATTTTTTTATCTCGATGCAGAAATTGTTAGTGCGTGATGCAATGTAAGTCTTGATTTAATTTTTTCTGTAACAATTTACAACTTTTATTAAAATTTTTTTTTTACCATAACCAATTTGTATTTGCAGATTAATAATCAATATATGTAATTCGGTTGTGAAAATGATATCAGCCACTTGACGAACAAGAGCACGATGTTTACATTACTGAACGTCTAACATATGCGTGTTTTTTTAGCAATAGGTTGTTTTGGCGTAAGAAAACAAAAGAAGAAAAAAAATTGACGAAAAAACGAGAGAAAAAAATTAAACGTCGTTCGAGCATTACCTCAAAAAATGTTTAGACCTCTCAAATTTTGTATGAATTAGTTTTTAATAACGTAGTAACATTTTCCGTTGAGGAGGGCGAAAAAAAATTAATTTTTTTTTCAACCACCCTGATATACATATAATATAATATTATATTATATACATATATATATATATATATACACACATACATATGTATACACATATTTTTTGGATCATTTATTCACAAATTTCTTCATTCGTAAATAAAAAAATGCAATTCACAAATTAGACGATATGTCAATATGTGCGATCTCTCTCTCTCTCTCTCCAATTCTTTCATATGCTCTATTTTCCTCTTTCATTTTCTTACACTCTTCCTTTCTCTCCTTCTCTTTTGATCCTTCTTCGTTTTTATTCCTCCCATTCCCGTTAATACGTCCACTCTTCCTTTCTCTCTCTTTCTTGCGCGCATGCGCTCTTTCTCTTTTTCTTGCGCGCATGCGCTCTTTCTCTCTTTCTTGCGCGCATGCGCTCTTTCTCTTTCTTCCGCGCATGCGCTCTCTCTCTCTCTCTCTCTGTACGCTTCGCTCAGTACATCGTTTAATTCCTTAGCTGCAAAAATGAAGCCCCAACTCTGCTTCTCCAAAGAATTTTAATTACACACCACACACAACAATCAGCCTCTGATCAACGTTAATTGAGCTTTCCCATATGGGATCCTAACCCGCGAGAAGAGAGAGCAACGTTTCTCGAAAACTCCCATAGGATCGTTCGCGTATATATATATATATATATATATTTACCGGAGGAATCAAAGTTTTAATGGGCACGCTTAGCGACTACGATTCTCCTGCGTACCGATAAAATACGATTTTTTGTTTTTCTTCATTCTACATTTTTACGTGAATATATAACGAAATATCATTTTTTTCTCTTTTACTTATAAGGAGCAAAAATCTTTTTTGTTTTTTCTTTTCTTTTATATATAATTACCATATAATATACCAATAAAAAAAAATCTTTTTTTTATTGGTTATACGTTCCGTCACGTTTTCCTATTTTTCTGGACTTTTTGCCATCTTCTAATTGTTCTTTGTTTTTCCCAGTTTTCTCTATTTACTTGCTGTTTTCTCCATTTTTCTCCATTGCTTTTCCATTTTTGTTGTTTTTTTTTCTTAACTTTTTTACGACTTTCCTGAGTACCGATAAAACAAGATTTTTCGACTTTCTTCATTCTACATTCTTACGTGTAAAGTAAAATGAAACATCGATGTTTTCTCTTTTTTTTTTCACCCTGAGAAAAAAAAATCTGAATTTTCTATTTTTTCAATGGTTGGACGTTCTGTCACTCTTTTCCTATTGTTCTGTACTTTTTTTTGCAATGTTCGAACTGTTCTCTGTTCTCCTCACTTTTGTTTATTTTCTTACTGCTTTACAATTTTTTCATTCCTCGCTTTTCTATTTTCTGCATTTTTCTCTGTTTTTCCATTTTTTTTCATTCCTCGTTTATACATTTTCCCATTTCTTTACGACTCTTCTGCCTACCGATAAAACGCGATTTTTCGTTTTTCTTTATTCTATATTTTCACGTAAAAATATAACGCGTATCGATATTTTCTCTTTTTTCACCTTTAGAAAAAAGAATCTCGAAATTTTTGTCTTTTTTTTAACTTACTGTGCGTTCTATTGCTGTTTTCCTATTTTTCATTATTTTTGCCATCTTCTAACTGTTCTCTGTTTTCCCTCTACTTCTTCTCCATTTTCTCTTTTTTACCCTGTTTTTGCAATTGAAAAGAAAATTCTCCTAATTTTTCGATTTTCTGCATTTTTGTGTATTGTTGTTCCCTTTTATTCCATTTTTTCGATTTTTTTCCCAATTTTTCCATTATCTCTCTATTTTTTCTACTATCCCCCATTATTTTCAATTTTTTTTTCTCTGGTCGCAATGTCCCATGAATTTTTCCAAATTTCTCGATTTCCATTAAAACGTCTTCGTAAAAAAAGTGGAGGACCACTTCTTCCGCCTGGCCCGGAAAGACCCTGAGCAGCCTCCTCGAACATTGCAATAAACAAAAATAATGCATATTTCTTACGACAAAATGTTAGAAAGCACTTTTTAAACACGAATTCATTTTAGAACGACAAGAGAATGAACCATATGTTTAATATACTTAAGGAGGTACGATCACTTCCTCGAGGTCAAAAACGGGTCTAAATTTAATTTACCCACAGCTGCTCTGATTTATGTTTACTTGTGTTGATTATTCGTATTATCGATTATGATGTGCCAAATGTTGTGGTGAATGAAGAATTTATTGCACATGAACAAGTAAAAACTGAAAAATTAGATTGTCAACGACTCGGTAGTAATCTTCGTAATAATAATATTAACATATCCACCATAAAAACGGACTAAAGAGACAAAAAAGAAATCAGCCGGAAACCTATTAAAACAGGCTTGAATTACCTCAGCGGAATTAACACGATAGGCAGAATATAATTATACATATTATTGATACGTGATAAATGATAAAACTCCATAAATTGTTGTTTGCATATTTTGTGGCGGCTTCTATTCAAATGAATTTCAAAACAAAGCTGGGTTATGTTCGCCAAACGCATCAGCTGTTACTCGCGACGTTGCTAAGTCTGTGGGTGCTATTTCGTCCTTCTGACCATTTTCAACCGGAAATTGAAACTTTCTTGTAACGTAGTGCTTTAACTACACGGTGAAGATTGATTTTCTTATTTTTTACAATATCTATTATATCTAATCTATCGAATTTCAGTTTTCCAACGGGTTTAGTTGGATACGTGAGCAGAAAAACCACGATCAGCGCACTTCCGGTTGACCGTCTCCATAAGACGACGTGCTTCGGTAACTCAAAGTGCTCGACGTTGCATTTTAATTGCGAAAAAACTAAACGGTCGAAATAACTCAAATTTAGGCAATAGGCGCATAAAGTATTCGTCAAAATCCTGTAAAAATTTCAAATCCGATTTTTGAATTCGTAGTAATGATCGTACCTCCTTAAATACCCTATTACACGAGACTAAAGTTCCGCCGCGCTTATCGCGACGCCACGCCACTCTTGTAACCGCCGTGTTGACACGGAACGCCGCCGCTGTACTGCCGAACGGCCGCGACCGCGATGATCTCTTTTTTACGTTTCCCTCTGGTGGGCAGCCCGCAGCCGAACTTATCGGACAATTCGTGGCAGGCTTGGGAGAAGAATCGGCATTTTACGCAACATTGAACACGCGAAAACGTTACAACGAATTATGACGCGACGACAAAAAAGAGCCGCGAATCTACGATAATTAGGTTATGTGTCGCTTGTTTGCACAAGAGATCGCGCAACGGTTCGTGAAATGAAAAAAGAAAGAAAAAAACGCGCAAGCGCGGAAGGCCCGTCGCTGCTGTAAAGATGGCGGCAAAATCGCGATCATCTTAGACAATGGGCTTATGACAAAAGGAGTAAACACGTTGCACGCTTTCTAAGCAGCCTAATTACGATTTATTATGTCGACGGGCGCGCGCGTACACGCCGGGAAGATCGGCCGAGGGAGATTACCGTTCAACACGAATCTTTGCTCCCATGGTCCAATTTTTTATTTTCCTTCTCTTCGCTTCTCTTCGACTGACCTTGTTCTCGAGAGACACGCATGTGAAAAAATTTATTTACGTGCGCTTGGTGTACTCTGCGTGGCCTGGCGTGGATTACGTGCGCGCGGAGGATAAAAAGTTACTCGTTTGGAAGAAGCGCCACACGCGGCGGAAATGGATAATACGTCGCGGATGTTACGTCATCGCGGCAGCCGGAAGGCGACAAGCGTAGAGTTAGTTTTTTCCTGCATATATATATATATATATATATATATAAATGCGTTTTTAAACAATTCCAACATGAATTATTATATTTATTGATTCCATTTTTTTTCTCTATTTCATTACTTTACACGTTCATTTCAAATTGTTTTTTTGCTTCTCCTTTTCTCTCCCACAATTTTCCTTTCTAAAATTGTTTAATAATTTATTCCAGATTTTGACATAAAAAAAAACGCATTTACGATCTCCAAACGGCTGTACACACATTTTTGCCGTCTTAATATTACTTGATAAGAAGTGATTTCATCGTCAAAGTACTTATCGATCTATTTGCCATCTTAATGTGTTTGACATTTTATTACACTGCTTATAAAGAATTTTTATTAATGATCGTACAATTATTTTGGGCGTTCTATTTATTATATTTAAATAATTTAACAAGGTGCTCACGCTTTTGCAATTGTTTAAAAATGCAATTATCATTGTTTAAAAATTCAATTATCATTGTTTAAAAATTCAATTATCATTGTTTGAATATGCAATTGTTTGAAAATGTCATTATCATTGTTTAGAGATGCAAATGTTTAAAAATGTCATTATCATTGTTTGAAAATGCAACTGTTTAAAAATGCCATTATCATTGCTTGAAAACGCAATTGTTTAAAAATGTTAATATCATTGTTTGAAAATGCAATTGTTGAAAAATGTCAATATCATTGTTTGAAAATACAATTGTTTAAAAATGTCATTATCATTGTTTGAAAATACAATTGTTTAAAATTGTCATTATCATTGTCTGAAGATGCAATTGTTTAAAAATGTCAATATCATTGTTTGAAAATGTCAATATCATTTTTTTTTAATTTTCAACAAATCATCTGCAATGTTCAAATTGTTTGAAAGTTCATTCAGGATTTGTAAATTGGTTGTCAATTTATTTGCGATTTTTAAACAATTTCGAGATTGTATATAAGTTGACAAGTAATTTTAGAATTACGAACAAAGCTTTTATATATAAATGTACATAGAAGAGAGAGAGAGGAGAGAGAGAGTGAGAGAGAGAGAGAGAGAGAGAGAGAGAGAGAGAGAGAGAGAGACGCACTCAGAGCGATCACTTCCGTGTGACCCGCGAGCCGTGAACTCACCCACATCGAGATCCGGAGTCCTGATGTCGGTTCCTCGTTCCATTATTCCCGGCCTATTCTATTTTTCCGGTTCTTTTTTTCAATTCCCCCCCTCCCCGCTCTGCAACGTGAAAACACTAGCGGCGGCTCGCCCTCATTGTTACACACCGTCTCTTGTTTATTTTTGCAGGGATCTTGTTCAGCGAGACCGCGATCGGCGGAGCCTGACGCCCAAAATCAATGGCTTGAATAAGTAAGTGTACGCGAACGCGAGCGAATGACAAAGTATCCAAATACACATGCATACATATATATATATATATATATACACGGGGTGACGATTATACGCTGGCCGAGTGTCTTTTCAGGGTCCTGCGTGAAAAAATTGCGACTGAGAAAAATATGAGTTTTTCGAGTCCTCTGGGAAAAAATAAAGCTTATTTTTGTGATGAGTAGTATCTGCCGGAAGCATCGACACTCCATTTTCCGTACGGCAGAATGGAAATAATTAAATTACGAATAGGTTATTTTATTCTATGTGAGAAAAGAAAACTATGAATGTATAAATCAGCTATTTTTCGCAATAAGCAATCGAATAATGTTGGTTTTAATTTACGCTGAGGCCAGCCCTCCGGTTAACGGACGAATAAGCGTACGTTATTCGTCCGGAGAGCGGCTAATTTCACGCCGTTCACGCTGTACAACGCCCCAAACAAACAATCCCAACCACACAAACCCAAATAAATCAACCCAAACCCAAAATGACAAACACAAACAAATCACCCGAAAAAACAAACCCAAACACAACTAACCAACCCAAACCCAAACACAACCAACCAACTCAAACCCAAACAAAATTATAAAGATTTTCTTCGGATGACTACGTGTACATTTTTCTTCCGGATACTTGGTTTAACAATTTAACACATTCTGTCCGGACAATTATGTATATTTTATTCGTCCGGATACTAGCTTACACGAATCACAGTAATACGTAACGCCTACTGGAAATACGGCGTGAACTGAGCCGCTATCCGGACGAATAACATACGCTTCTTCGTCTGATAACCGAACGGGGAGACACTCTGTTTAATTTATAAAAACACAAAATAAATTTTCGAATTCATTTAGAAAAAAATACTTTTTCTATCTGTTCATCGAACATATGAAGAGTAGCCGCCATAATGGATTCTGATGTGACGTCATTGGCATAGTAAACAAAGAAAGCGGGAGACGTATTACTCTCTAACCTGTGAAAGAAAGCGTCAACAACGATATATTCTCGTTTTTCACAGTTGAGTGCAAATTTTCAAATAGTTATCTGTACTTAAATAAAGATCAAATGAGTTTTTTTCGGACTATGAGTTTGGATCTCTTGTCGCAAGTTTTAGCCAAGTCTTCCTCGTATTTATATCGATTGGAATTTTAATCCACAACTTTCCCAGTGTTTTTACATTAGTATTCTTACATTTGGGAACAACACACCAATGATAGGGATTGTAACGCACTTTTAACCAAAAAAAATGTACGTATTCACAATTGGCGCAGCGTCGATGTTTACTATGCAAGTGACGTCACAAACCGAAGCAGCATGGCGTCTAGCGTTTTCGCGCGGAAATTTGAAATGTAGATTTCAAATGCATTTTAACGACAGTTATTGAATTCATAAAATAGAAAGAAATTTTTTAGTAGTTTATTACCACCAAAGGATCAAATTGAGACACCTTTCAAACAAGGGTGTGAATACCCTGTACTATGGAAAACCTTTTTTTGGAGACCTCGTCATCGGGAAAAAATTTATCAAATATTCATTTTGAAGTGACAGCTATTCTTTTGCCGTTTTTGTGAGATTTTTTTTTCATGAACTATCAACACCCAATGTTGAATTTTTGCCACACATTTATTAACATTTTTGCAGTCCCTCAGAATTTCATCAAACGAAAATAACGAGCTAAATCGACTTGACACCGTTCGGAAGACACTCATGTGTAAAAAAAGAAAAGTTCGTTGACGGCTGTCATGATACCGGAGGTTTTGCTCATCTGAAGTTTAAAAAATCAAACGGCATTTTAATTTGTAGACCTGAGGTTATCGCTGGAACTAGGGTAAAGTAAAAATATCGAAAATTGAACTTTCGACACGATTTTAAAACTTGAGTTTCGCAATTTTTAAAAAAATTTTAGCTTAAAAAGACCTATCTCAGATATCAGAAATATTCTAGTGTGAACTATATATGTGCTGACCATGCCATAAAAATTTGCGCGAAATCCGCTCAATAGTTTTTGAGATATCATGGAAGCCAATTTTGAAAAGTAGTTTTGAGAAAAACGCGTTCAAAAGCTCAAGTACGATTTACGCAAAGAAAATGAATCACGATTAGTCTGCTCTGCCGGGTTCGTATAACACGCACACATTTTTTGCAATTTGTACAAAAAAAAATTATTTTTCGATTTTTTTGACCTGTCACATGGGATGATCGCCTTACTTAACCCTTCATAACTCAACAACGTACAAATGTAAAAATAGTAGAGTTAATGGTGGATTTTAATTAATAAAAAAACGTGTTATTTAGTTTTTTAATAATTTAATCAGGGGGCTAGTTATAAAGCAATAAAGGGAATTCGACGGGCCTGTTAGATTGCGTCGTAACATTTCTTCATGATGTAGTATGGAATGCTTTGAAGCAGTTGTTTGCTCGTTTTAGCACAAAGCCGTTGTCGTGACATCGGTTTCGTTGTTGTTATGGTGTTTTCTTCGATTTTCGAACACTTTACGCACCCTCGAACCTTGCAATCTCGCGATAAGTGAGCTTCGAACAAATATTGATCCAACTAACGCCATCTAGTTGGCACGAATAGCACTAAAAGAATCAGAACGGTTAGGAGCACGGTTTTATATGCACCGCCGAAATTCTCTACCGTTTTAGCGACAGTTTTCGCTATCGTTAGCTAGCGACGGCCAATCGCATGGAGAATTACAGAAGAAGGGCGCCCCTCATTGGCTGTCGCTAACCAAAGATAACGAAAACCGTCGCTCAAACATCGGTTCACTTGCAGAAGCTCGACGTTAGAGGTGCTGTGATCGAAACAATACTCCGCGATACTAGCGACACCACAAATACTGTTTCAGCAGTCGAGTCAACCCCACCACCGAAATTTCATCGAGTTTCCCGGCCTGTATGTAAGACCGTGGTTTGAAACCGTCGTGCGACAATGATTTATGGAAAAGGATCAAACGTCAATAGGGAATTTCGTGAGGACTTAAGGTAGTCCTAATATATGCAAAAAAAATATCTCGTAATAACCAAAATCTGTCGTTCGTAAACTGTTTAATGAATGTCCACATTTAATTAGAAAAATGAAAAAATAGCTATTCCAACGATTCGCGTAGTATTTCTAGGTTTTATATTTGGCAACATTGGTTCTATCCCGTCTCTTTTTACGCATTCAAGCGAGTTTAACATCCACGCTTGTCAACGTCGATCTGTCAAAATCTTTCAAAATATCAATTTTTGGTTTTTCGACGTATTCTCTAAATATAACATTTCAAAAACGTTCTCCGAATGTTTCATGTCGATCGATTGCGGGAATTATGGGGGTTCTTAGGTAGCTTCCGCGGACCGGCAAACCTTAAACGCGATTTGCTCAAAATTACTTTTTCAAAATCGGTGACTGCGATATCTCAAAAATCACTGCATCGTTCAACTTGAAATTTCACAAGCTACTTTTCTATCTCAAATAGCAGTGCTTAAACGTAGACATTTTCTTCTCGATGCATCGTTCTTTTATCAACAAAAATAGAGCGCTTTTTTCACCGAAAATCGATACTTTCACTTCGGACTGCGGCCATTTTTTTTAATCAATATTTTATTAAATCCTTCATACAAGCACTAGATAATTTCAATAAAACAGCGCTCTGCATAAACCATTTCATCCATCACATTGATAAATATTTTTCTCTACGAAAATTGTGAAAGCTCCTTAAAACCACACTCTTCAATGTAAAAAAGATATTTGAAAACCTGCAGACATTCTCCGAGAAAAAATTTACCAACATTTTTTTCCCGGCCATAAAAAGTAGGTGTAACCCGCTGACAAAAAGTTTTTTCACGAGTGTTTCTTATTCGAAATTTAATTATCTTCATTCTGCTTACGTCAAAATCGAATTTCGTTTCTTTCCCGACACTGCACAATTTTTTCTGGCATATACTTCTCGTCACATAAACACGCCGTATTTTTTTACGAGGAGGTACCGAAAGACCATTAAATATCATATTCTTTTGGTTGCAAAATGTCCGCGCCAGATCGCTGAAAACACATGGCCACCTTATAATTTTCACCATGTATATATATACACACACATACACAAACTCACATAACCTAGCTTCTAAACAACGAGTACGAAAGAATATACGACACGAGCGACGCGTGACCAATCGCGAGTTTAAAATCCCGAAGAAAGATATCGACGAAATATCGTTTTATTTTTCTCAACAAAGCCGTAGCGGAACTCGCGGCAAGTACAACGTTGCAACTTTTGATGGTTATGTCCGGGAGAAAAAAAGATTATCCGAAAGAAAAGAACGAAAAAACCTAAACAAGTGTTGACCAATGACCTGATCGAGCAATTTTTTCGTCTCCCGTGAGATCTCCCGAATCTCCTGGGCAAAAATCACGCACGCAGTAGTTTACATCGCGTTGTGTGCCTCGGTACGGCGATGGCATTCAGCGACGAGGCGGAAAAAAAAACGTCGAGAGTCAAGCCCGTGCGCGATTCGCGCCGCAGTTGTTGTTCAAATCGCGAGCACGACGCGCGCTCGTGCAAACCCTCGGCCCGTATAATTTACACGCGTTGAAATTAAAAAGTGAATCTTCGCGTCGAATTTTTCAATTCGACGAACTACGACGCGAGTCTGTGCCAAAAAAAACAACACTATCTGACACTCGAGGAATGACGAAAAAAGGAGACTACGACGAAAACGCTTTTTCGGCATAACCTCTCGCGTGCCACGTGACAGCGGCGCCGTCACCGCCGCCGTGCTAAAAGATTGGCACGACTGGCAGATGGCGCGAGAGTCGCGACGTATTGTTGCATAGGTCGCGTGCCGCAAAATACGATCGCGCTGAAAATTAACCGACATAAAGACTTTATTGAAATTCGTGGATAAAATGGCGCCGAGTAGACGCAGAGTTTTCGCATCCGCGGCAATTTTAATCGACTCGCCGGATGACCCGGGGTAACGTTACGCAATTCACGATACTTTATTTCCCACTTTCAAACGCTAATTACATAAGCGTGGGAATTGCGCGAAAAATGGAATGGTCATCGCGTCTCTCTCTCTCTCTCTCTCTCTCTCTCTCTCTCTCTCTCTCTCTCTATATATATATATATATATATATATATATATAGACGATGTTTATATATACACACATGCATATACATATGTTTACGCATATAAAGTGACCATATTTTTAAGGCTTTGATGTTTGAAATGGTTTTTCAAGTCCTTTTCGAAAAAAACAGCGTATGTTAGTGACGAGTAGTATTTGCCTGAAAAAACTGAGCGCACTGGGGAATAATCCAAATTCCATTTTAAGTTGAGCAGATTGAAGACAATTGAATTCCGAATACGAACATTTTGAAAAGTTTTGTTAAGGGATTAGACTGCCGTGACGACCCGAAAATAACGGTTTAGAAAAATAATAATTTCAAAGGAACAAGTAATAAGATGATTGAAAAATCGTTCGGATATTTACTTATATGCATATTAGAGAAGTTGTGTGCCAAATTTCTAAAAAAATATTCAAAATTAAAGGAGTTATAAATAATCTCGTTAAGGACTCAACGGTGTACTTGATTTTGCCCGTTCGGTTGATCGGAATAAAAGACGAGTTTTTCTTTCTTAAAATACATAATATTGGCTAAGATTTGATCGAACTTCAAAAAAAAAAATTTGAAAAACAGCTTCAAAATTTTTTTTCGAGATTTTTTGAAAAAACTTTCGAAACTTTTTGAAACATTTTTTCGAAACTGTTTAGAAAAAATTTTAGAAATTTTTTTGAAAATTTTCCGAAAAAAATTTTGGAAATTTTTTTGAAAATTTTTTCGAAAAAATTGACTTTTTTTTTGAAATTTTTTTAACTTTTCGGATTTTTTTTTCCGAATTCGAGGAGCAATAACACTTTTTTATTAACCCTCCTTTGACACACTGGTTAATTTTGACCTGGACGAATTTGAAATAAAATGGTTATTTTTCAAAAATGAAAATTTTCAATAATTTTTCACAACACTTCAGTTTCATACTTTCCGAGTTTTAGTTGTGCAAAGAAATTGAGCAATGTTTAAAGTGTATCCCGGATTTTTTTCAATAAAAATCGACCGAAAGGTTGTTAAGGGCAGGTGGATGAAGTAATCCGGGTAAAATTGACCCAGTGTGTCAAAGGCGTGGCCTTAGTGTGTCAAGGAAGAGTTAATAACTGATGGAAAAAAAAGTCGAGAAGAAAAACGCCGGTCCAGACTAAACTACTATTACCCTCAATGAGTGTGTCAAATTTCAAGTCAATTATTATTGACTCAATTATAAGATGTCGGAAAATCGTGTACACCGTTTTGAAAAAAACCGTTTAAAGTTTTACTAGCAATTCTATCGTTGTAATCACAAGTTTCCTTTCAACGTGCGATTCCTGCACAATCTGTTGGACCTTCCTCTTCAATTTGAGTTGCCAAACGCGCCGCTCGACCAACGACTATTCGTCATGTACCCACTAGCCTAACCCCTTAACTAAATTCCATTTGTCCCCTTAAAGTGCATCTTTAATATTTTTTTTCTCTGTAACGGTACGTACAAAAATAGTTTTTCGAAGTGTTTCGTATTCGGAATTTAATTGTCATAGTTCTACCGTACTCGAAACGGAATATCGATTTTTTCCCAGAATTCTCTATTTTTTCGTTACAAAAACACGCCGTATTTTTGCTCGTAGACGACTCGAAAAACCGTTGGGCATGATATCGGTGGCGACATCTCCGCGCAAGACCCTTGAAAAACAAATGTCCACCTTATAATTGTCACTCTGTATATACCGGGTGAGACACGATTAGAAGTAGGAATACTTTCTAACCTATCAGACTTGGGAGAAAACTTTTTGTATATATGAGGCATTCCACGCCATTTCGCTCGGTCGTGACCCTTTTTAATTTTTTTGATTTTTTTTTATAAAATAGTATGCTATGTAAGGAGTATTTTCTCACATTTTCAAATTTTTATCGCATGTATTCCAGAAGTTACAATTTTTCGAAAAATCTGGATTTCAGAAAGTTCGGAAACGTTCTAACGCCGATATCTCTTAAATTAATCGATATATCGAAAAATGTCTATAGATCGATTTTTTCCATATTAGTTCACACTTTCATAAAAAAAAAAGGAAAAAAAATTAAATCCTCGTTGTCAACATTTTTACAGCGTGTAAAGTGAAAACTATTTTTTTTAAAGATGATAACCATTTTTTTTTCTTTTAAAAAAATTCTCTAAAATAATATGACGAATTATATGAATTTTAACGCTAGTCCCATTGTGGGCCCATTTTTCCTTGTATTTTTAAAAAATAAATTCAATTTTTTTCACGAAAATTTTTCGTATGAATTGCTAATAATGGTTATTACTAATAATACTCGTAAGTAATAATGATTGTACTTATTTACAATGAGTAATTGTAGTGATAATTTTACATTTAGTAGCCTGATCTATTATGATGAAGAATTATTTTTCCATTACTTTTCTAGAAGGAATAATAATAATTATGCATTACTATAGGAGAATATATGCATGGAATACTAAGTACATATTTTTTTATCTCGAGAGAGTTAGATATTTACTTTCTCACTGGTTTAAGAAGTTTACACAATCCAAACTGATCAGATTTATTATAATAAATATTATATATTATTTATTATAATAAATAATATATAAATACAATTATTTATTATATATATATGAGCCCCAGTATATGTATGCATGTATGTACGTATAAGACAAGTATTGTTTTCTCTCGTTCAGTGAAGCTTACAGAAACGCCCTCCAGGCGTTCATCGATCGTCGTAGGAGCAATCCCAACGAGTCCCCGAGCTGCATACTCGCCCCCAATAGCCCGGACAAGGCGAGACTCGATTTTTTCATAAAAACGAAAAACGAGAATGTGACGAAGAAGAGGAGAAACGACAAGGGGGAGGAAGTGGGATTGCTGGGTGTCCCCCACGTACGGGCCTCGGACATATTTGAAATCGGATGGATCGCCGGCACCGAGGATCGTTACATGGAGCTCATGTTCGCCGAGTGGCAAAGCACGAGAGTCGCCCTGAGAAGGCACACGCATCCCGACTGTCGGGACGCCGTCAAAGCCGACCTCCAAGTTTTGACGTTAGTTTCACGGCAGACTTCTTTTTAACCTTTAAAAATACTTGCTTGAATAAAGCACTTAAATACTTGAAAAAAAAAAGTTTAAAATAAATGTATCATTTAAGAATGGATTTTGAAGAATGTATATGCTTTAATACGTTAAATTTAATTAATAATTTTTATATTATAATTTGAACTTTAATGTATTGAAACTTTCCATTTATAAGAAATGGAAATTGGAAAAAAAATACTTTTTTATTATCAATACGTGCAATTAATAACGAGTATGATAATTGTATCGATAATAGTAAAAAGGTAAAAAAAAACAACGACAATAACAACAATTATAATGGTACAATTCGTATTTCGTTTCAACGATATTTCTAAGGAGGTACGATCACTTCCACGGGGTCAAAAAAGAGCCTAAATTTATTTTACCCACAGCTTCTTTGATTGATGTTTACTTATGTTGATTATTCGTATTATCGATTATGGTGTGGCGAATGATGGTTATGTTCGCCAAACGCCATCAGCTGTTACCCGCGACGTTGCTAAATCTGTGGGTGCTATTTCGTCCTTCTGACCATTTTCAACCGGAAATTGAAACTTTCTTGTAACGTAGTGCTTCAACTACGCGGTGAAGATTGATTTTCTTATTTTTTCACAATTTTCACAGTATGCGAAAAAACTCAACGGTCAAAATAGCTCAAATTTTGGCAATAGCCGCATAAAGTATTCGTCAAAATCATATAAAAATTTCAAATCCTAAAGTTGGTTTCGTAGTAATGATCGTACCTCCTTGAATAGGAATACTAATACTCGAAACGAAACCGGTGCGTTGGTCCAGTGGTTAGCGTGCTGGCCAGCGGACCGCGAGGTCGCGGGTTCGAAACCCAGTCGCGTACTTTCGTCGTGAAATGTTTTTATTCGACATTTTTCGGCGAAAGACGACTAGTTCCGTGACTGGGAAGCGAACGTGTGACCGGCTGTATAGGTTTTCCGCAGTTTCCCTATACCCATGGAGTATGTCAGGGTGAATGCGACAAAGAGGGGGAAGTCGGCTGCGGCCGCATGGCGGGGGGCAGGTGGTAAGGGGAGAGTCGTGGAATGGGAAGGGGGGGGGATATGTGGAAGGGGGGAGGTAAGATCGAAGTTGTGGCGGATTGGGGCTCGTAAAAAGGGAAAAAAAACCCTCTACGGCTGGAACGAACGAATAAAGAAAAAAACTCATAACAACTACAGTAAGAACACTAAAAATGTATTAACAACAATAACGATAATAATATTCATAACAATGATGAAATAATAATAACAATAATAGCAATATTGAAGTAACAATAATAATATCAACGACGGGGTACGGAGGGGTGGAAACGAAGGCCTGCGAAAAGAGCCGCAAAACATCTGGTGTAAGTAATAAAGATGGAAGAAGGAAAGTGGCCGAGGGTGTGTCTAAGAGGTGTAAGAAGAGAATTATAAAAGGAATACCGCCACAGTGGGGAGAGAGGTTCTTGCCAAAGCCGTGCACGAAGCAGGAGAAGAAGTAATATGGCAGGCAATAAAAACCGAGTATGAAGCAGGGATAGATAAAGAAAAGTAAAAAGGGCAATAAAAATCACCACAGAGGAGGAAACCAGTGTTGGGCGTTAATCAATTAAATTATCAATCAGTTCATTAAGTGACTAAAACACTAATTGCATTTAATTTAATCGCAATGAACATTAATTGCAATTATACTATTAATTGCACGTAGCAATTAACATGATTAATTACTTAGTAATGGCATTATTACTTTATTTATTTTTTCACTTAGTAATGGTATTATTTCTTAATTTAATTGATTAATTAACGTTAATCAATTAAAGTATTAATCAGTTCATTAATTGACTAAAACAGTAATTGCATTCGATTTAATCGCAAAGAACATTAATTGCAATTACACTATTAATTGCTCCGAGTGAAATTTTCAAATTGAAAATTTGAAATTTTCTAAGTCGACTGTCCCCTTAAGGACTAGCTTTTAATGCTATCAGTAAGCACACCAAATTTTATCAAAATCCATGCGGAAGGGGCTCCGACAAAGATGGCGATATTTTTTATAAATAATCAATATTTTTCTATGAAAATTTGTACAAGTCAAGTTGAAATATAACATAAAAATTCTGCGTAACCACTTTCGTAAAACAAACTTAATTACTACAAAAAATAAAATTATTGAAAATGCTCGTTTTTTCACGCCTCTGATTGCATCTCGCTCCTTAACCTAGTCTGGAACAATTTTCGATTATTATTTTCAATTTTCAATTATTTCCAATTATTTTTCCTTATTTTCAATTATTTTCAATTATTTTTACTGATTTTCAATTATTGTAAATTATTTTTCCTGATTTTCAATTATTTTCAATTATTTTTCCTGATTTTCAATTATTGTCAATTATTTTTCAATTATTTTCAATTATTTTTCCCGATTTTTAATTATTGTCAATTATTTTTCAATTATTTTCAATTTATTTTCAATTTATTTTCAATTATTATTTGAACAATTTTCAATTTTCAATTATTGATTTTGACCAATCGAACAATTTTAAATTGTTATTATTATTATTGCGCGAGCCTCCTAATTATCTTTTCATTTTGAATTGCAGGGAAATACGGCATCCAAACATTTTATTACTAATGGGAACGACTCAGACGGAGGATCACGGCCTCGTGGCGATATTCGAGCCGGTCGATTGCACCCTGTACAATTTCATCCACGAGCAGGGTGAACGGATTTCGGTGCAGGGTGTAGCGAAGTGCGCCGGAAATCTCGCGGGTGCACTGAAGCACGCGCACATGCGTGGCTACGTACACGGGGCGATAAGCTCGCACTGTGTATTTCTCGCTACGTGCGGAACCGTGAAACTCGGCGGGTGGGAACTCGCCGCGTCCGTCAACGGCGTAAGTTTTCACGGGCTACGCGCCCATAACGCATTCACTACACTTTACGCGGATGCTCCCTGATCGAAAGAGAAATCGAGGCGTTTCCTCGATTGTTGCCGTTTTCCTGGGAATCCACTCGACGGAATTCACGGGAATAATCGATGCGTGTAATTTTATTCGTTTTGACGACGGTACTGTTTTTCTTATTGCTCCTTTTTTTTTTTAATGACGATTGGCCAGGTAATTGTCGAATGTAATTAATCGGGGAGATTGGTGGAAAGAATATTGAAATCGCACGGTCGTTCGAAGAGTCGCTCGTTGCTTGGTTTTTCTAATTACGCTCGTTTAAGGAAGTTCATCTGATGATCGAATTAACAAACAGATATTGATAAAAAAAAATTCGAGTTCACTTACGAGTATCCAAAAAGTCACCTGTTCAAATTTCAAACTCTCCGGATACCTTGTTTGTGAGCAATCAATAAATAAACATTTTTCTAAATTAACGTGGTCTCTTATGGACTGTCGTGTTTTTCCCGTTATATTGGGAGGAAAAAAAGGAATGGGGTTTCTTTTGAGACGATTTATTTAACACATATTGCCGTATTAAAAAACAAGTTTATTATTATTTTCACACAAAATGGTGGCGACAGAGCCCATCTGGAAAAACGTGTTTTTTTTACAAATACACTGACAAGGAACATCCCTTGGTTGACACCCTTTGATTTTGTTGAAATTTGGATTGTTATAAAGCACCGAAAAGTAAGCGATACGTATTTTTTTTATCGGCGAAAAACGGTTTTAAGGGGCAAAAAAGGCATCTCTAGGGTGGTTCACCCCTTAAGTTTTTTTTTGCAACGTCACTATAGTGGATTTTTCATTGCTTCGGATTAGAAGAATTTTCGTTTTTGTGTCATTGAAATCGGTGGACTTCTTGTGTGTGAAACTGCTATATTGCTCCTGGAGATGCCTTTTTTCGAGGGGTGGTTTCACCCCTTAAAACCGTTTTTCCGCCGATAAAAAAAAATACGTATCGCTTACTTTTCGGTGCTTTATAACATATCCAAATTTCAAGAAAATCGAAGGCTGTCACCTGAGGGATGTTCCTTGTGAGAGAAAAGTGTATAGGTATTTACAAACCGGTGCGTTGGTCTAGTGGTTAGCGTGCTGGCCAGCGAACCGGAAGGTCGCGGGTTCGAATCCCGGTCGCGTACATTCGTCGTGAAATGTTTTTATTCGATATTTTTCGGCGAAAGACGATTAGTTCCGTGACTGGGAAGCGAAACTTGTGACCGGTTGTTATCGGTATAGGTTTTCCGCAGTTTCCCTATACCCATGGCAGGTATGCCTAATGAATACGATACAGAGGGAGGGGGAAGTCGGCTGCGGCCGCAACGTGGCGGCGACTGAGGTAAGGGTGAGTTGTCGGAACAGGGGGTGGGGGGGGATATGTGGAATGGGCGGCAGAGGGGTGGCGATATGCGGAATGGGCGGTTAAGGGGAGGGGATATGTGGAATGGAGGTAAGAACGAAATTAAGGCGGGGGGGGGGGGGGGGATTGTGGAGCTTGTAAAAAAAGGGAAGTACGGCTGGAACCGAATAAAAAAAATAGCATTTACAAAAAACGCGCATGGTAAAAGAGAGTATAGTCGAATTCCGTATAGTTTATTGTCACCACAAACATAATATGGTTAACAAAACTGTAAGCGAAAAGTATACGTAAACATGCGACTTTGGTGGCGTGTTTGACTATCCAGTATCTCCGAAATAACTATACACTATTGCAAAAGACTTTACAATATCGATACGTTTAATTCAGCTATATCAAAAAATCGGCGCACAAATACTAATGCTGCAGTGAGAGGAAAGACATGGTATTTGTGACAACTTTATATCAATATCTATGATATAAACCTATCAAAAAGTTCATCAAAATAGCCTTTTTAGCCTCTAAAGTGAGAAGACCCCTTAAAGGAAAGATTTCTTCCCCCTTTTTGAGACTCACTCTATGTTCATTAATACTTCTAGCTGTTACATGGTATTTTTTCCTCTATTAATCTTTAAAAATGCCCGACGTATGGCACGATCTTCTAAACGGGTTTTGCACAAAAGTTTGCAAAAAAATACTTTTTTTTTCCATTTTCATTATAAAGATTTATACCAAATGTCATCCGAATAGTTCGATTAGTTTTTGTAGTTATCCGTCACGCCAGTTTTGAAAATGCCATTTTTAAAGATCAATAAAAATAAATACAAATCAAAAAATGATAAAGAAATTTGTCCTCTCAATTAAAAATCATGAAAATCGTCCATTTTTTTCTCGCCTAAGATAAGACCCTAGCCGACAAGCCTATGCAGAAAAAAAACAATTTTCTCAATCCACTTCAAGCTCACGCAGGCGCCTTGACGAAACGTGGCAAAACTAAGCACAAAATTGCAACGAGATCGAATCAATTCGCGAATTCGCCGTCGAAACTTCCTCGTAGACCCAAAACGTGCGAAGACGGAATAGAAAGAAAAAAAATTGCGACACTCTCGGTCATTCGCGATTCACGTTGCGTGTGCTGCCGCCCCGCGGACGCGGAAGCGTGACATCCGGCGTGGGGAGAAAGTAAGGACGCTCGTGCGAGTGATCGATCAGGTTTACGCGAAGACACGTGTTGCGCTCGCCAAGTGATTCGTGACCGGTGGGGAAAGTGATAGCGATTGTGCTCGCTCGGAATTGAACCGTGTTAGGCCCACCTCTTTTCTCGAAATCGGCCACACAGTTGGAAGCCGATGATACATCTTTCGTTTGTTTTTGTTCGTTCGACTGGCCACATTTTTCGGCTGATCAGAGCTAAACGAGAATCGTTCACGAGGTAATCGCAATTATCTCGACACCGTCCGAATTACGCGCTCTCGTTACGGTCGTTCTCTCCGATTGCCGTTCGACCGATTCAATCGGCGACCACGAGCGCGAGGTTACGTCCGGCGGACGAGCGGAAATTATCCTCCGAGCCTTTGTTTCCTTTGTTCGTGCCTTCCGCGTGCAATCGCCCGATCTGCCGGCGAGTTTGGTCACCCCGAAACTGGGCTCGGCCGGTCGAGCTGCACCGACGGAGACGCTACGGCGCGTCAGTCGCCCACGATGCCGGCCGCTGGCAACAGATGGCGTTGGGTAGACGATTTTCTTGAATCAACGGCTTTGGCTAAGTAGGTCTGACCTATAGCCTAACAAATTTTATTTTTAATAAGAAAAAAAGAATCAACGGCTAATACCACTAGAATTTTCAAAAATTGATTTTCCTCAAATTACTTTAAGGAGGTACGATCGCTTCCACGGGGTCCAAAAAGAGTCTTAAGTTATTTTACCCACAGCTGCTCTGATCGATGTTTGCTTATGTTGATTATTCGTATTATCGATTACAGTGTGGCAAATGATGAATTTATCGCACGTGAAGAAATAAAAACTGAAAAATTCGATTGTCAACGACTCGGTAGTAATCTTCGTAATAATAAGATTAACATATCCACCGTAAAAACGGACTAAAAAGACATAAAATAAATCAGCCGAAAACCTATTAAAATAGGCTTGAATTGCCTCGGCGGAATTAACACGATAGGCAGAATATAATTATACATATTATTGATACGTGATAAATGAGAAAAACTCCATAAATTGTTGCTTGCATATTTTGCGGTGGCTTCTATTCAAATGAATTTCAAAACAAAGCTGGGTTATGTTCGCCAAACGCCATCAGCTGTTACTCGCGACGTTGCTAAGTCTGTGGGTGCTATTTCGTCGTTCTGACCATTTTCAACCGGAAATTGAAACTTTCTTGTAACGCAGTGCTTCAATTTCAGAAGATTCATTTTTTAAGTTCAAATACCTACAACTTTTGAATAAAACGATATCTTTTTAATTCCGCACGTATTCTAATGTAGATTGACGAGAATTTTTTTTTTTCGTTCTAGGTAAAAAATTGTGGATGCTAAATGTCACGCCGCGGAGTGCCTAAAAAAAAGACAAAAGAAAATATTAGTAGTCGGCCATATTGTAAATCGAAAAAAAAAAAAAAAAATTCCAACAGCTTGATATTCATACTAAATAGACGTGTAATTAATTTTATGAGTGAAACACTTTTTCGTACGAAAAGAAAAATTGTTAAATTCGCACATGATTTTATACCCGTTACTGTGGCCTGACCTCTCAATTGCTGCGTTCGCCGCTATATTTTTCAGGCAAAAACAGCCCGCGATTACGAGCAACGTCTGCGGTACGAGATATTCAAGTGGCAAGCGCCGGAAATCTTCAAGGGTCACGAACCGTCGCGAGCTACCGATGTTTACGGCTTGGCGCTTCTCATGTGGGAAATGTGTACTAGTAAGTATGTGCGAATGGTCTTCCAAGAGCTGGACATGCAGTAAAAGTGCCGAAATGTGGGATAAAAGCGAAGAGGGATGGACGCGTTTGTGAGCGTCGAAAGAAGAGACGCTCGTTGTTCTTTGTTTTCAATAAACAAATCAATTTTTTTTTTACTTCGCTAAAATGAAGAAGCTACCACATATTTTCATTTTTCATTTTATTTTCATTTTCATTTTTCATTTTCATTTTTCATTTTCATTTTTCATTTTCATTTTTCATTTTCATTTTTCATTTTCATTTTTCATTTTCATTTTTCATTTTCATTTTTCATTTTCATGTTTCATTTTAACATTTTTCTTCGCGTCACATCTCGCACTCTGAACGTTTTTTAAAATAATATTGTGAATAAAAAATGTCAGAAATCGTTCGACGGAGTAGAGAAAATGGTTTTTCAAAGATTAAAGAAAAGACTGCATCAAGAGATATTTTTGACTCTTCAAGATATCGTTAAACCGTCTTGAAAAATGTAGCCCCGAGAAAAAAGTCTATGCAACATTATTTCATATAAATAAGTATGTATATTACTACTATAATTTATGTAAATTAATAATTTAATATACGCACACGTGAGAAGTGGGTAACCTCTTAACCTTAAAATAAACCTAAACCCAAAAACCTTGACCCAAAATAACCCAAACCAAAGATAACCTGAAACCATTACTCGAATCTGAAACAAACCTTCAGATAAACGTTAACCTGAATTTGATCCTAAAACCTAACCCAACCTAACCCAAACCCACAACCTAAACGGAAATCAAGCCAAAATGATACCCAAACAGGAAACAAACGTCGACCTAAACATTAACCTAAAAACCGACAACCTAAGCAAAAACTTACCTCAACCCAATGACAACCCTAAAACGTCCTAAAAACTTAACCCCAAAATAACTCGTACGCAAAACGTCCTAAAGCGATTACCCAAACCTGAGATTAACCTTGACCTGAACCTAACCCTGAAACATCTACCTAAAACGCGAACAACCACAAAAACCCAAACCTAAACCTAAAACATAATTTCCCAAAACGCAAAAACCTAAACCCACATCCCAAAACAAAAGTAACCTGAAACCTACCCAAACTGATACCTAAGCCTGAAATAAACTTCAACCTATACATCCATCTGAAAACCTACTCCCAAAATAATTTCAACCTACAACCTAAAGTAACCTAAAACCATTGCCCGAATCTGTAATAAGCCTTAACCCAAACCTCAAGCATCAACCTTGAAACAACCCGAACCTAAAGCACAAAGCCAAACGAACCTGAAACCTTACGCTAATCCTGATAAAAACCTCAACCTCAAATGTAACCTCAAAACGTCAACGGTTAATCGCCCTGACGCGTAATCGTGGCGATTGGCGCAGTGAACATCCCTAAACCTTAACCTGAACCTAACACTAAGACGTCTAACCAAAACGCGAACAACCACAAAAACCCAAACCTAAACCTAAAACATAATTCACCCGAAACGATATAACCTAATCCTACATCCCAAAACAAAAGTAACCTAAAACCTACAGTACCTGTAACGCAAGGTACAACCTAACAAAAGTAACCTAAAACCTAAAGTAACAGTAACTGATACCTAAACCTGAAATAAACTCCAACCTAAAGATCCATCTGAAAACCTACTCCCAAAATAATTTCAACCTAAAACCTAAAATAACCTAAAACCATTGCCCGAATCTGAAATAAGCCTCAACCCAAACCTCAAGCATCATCCTTGAACCAACCCGAACCTGAAACACGAAGCCGAACGAACCTAAAACCTTAGTCTAAACCTGATGTAAACCTCAACCTCAAATGTAACCTCAAAACGTCGAAGGTCAATCCCCCTAAGGCGTAATTATGACGATTTGCGCAGTGAACATCCCGTGGAACGGCCTGAGCAAGCCGGAAGTCGAGGCGCAATACGGACAGTGGGAACGCGGCGTGGTCACCGATCTCTACAACTTTCCACCATTGCTGAACAATCTTCTGGACGCCGGACTGCAGTTGGACGTCGCTAAGAGAACGCTGGACATGAGCAGGATGCGACGCTTCTTGCAGACTCTCGAGGTTCGCACAGCATTCGATCACGGGTTAAAAAAAAAGTTTCCTTCGAGCAGTCCAAGCGCCGTCGTTGGTCGATACGAGACTGATGGAATTCTCATTTGCAGATACAGTACGAGGACGCCGAGCCGATTTACGTAGAACGGTCGACGAACAACAACAACAGCAACAACGCGACAAAGTCGTCGAACGCGACGCCTGAGTGCCATCAGGCGAGCGACTCGTCGTCGCTGCTGCGATGCTCAGCGTCCCTCACCCCGAGGGCCCACACCGAGATAACTTCCGGCGAAACCCGGAAGTCCGGGCCGCGTCCTCTAAACCTGAATCTCATCGAGGAACCGGACAGAGCGGAAGAGCCGCGCGATTTCCTGTCGTTCAGCCGCAACGTGACAACGCCCGTGGCGATCTTCGAGCAGGTCCTCAAGGCAACGAGGGTGCAGAGAACAAACGCGAAAAACGTGAACAAAGCGAGCCCGAGCGATAAATTGTCGACGGCGAGTGAGCAGAGACACGAGACGATCGGCGAGCCGCAAACGACGAGACCGGAAGTCGGACAATCGAGGAGAAACTTCACGCCAAGCGCGGAGCACGAGGAGGACCCGTGCTGCAACGATACGCGGATCGATATCGAAAAATTGCGTCGCACACTGGCCGACAAGAGGAGGGACTTTTTTTACGGCAAGGAACAGTCGAGACGTGCAGCCGAGGAGGACAAACTCGAGCCGGCGATATCACGCGTACTGACGGAAGTGAGGAGCAAAGATTACGAGCCTCACAAGCCGGCAAGCCACAAAACTAGCCTCGAGCCCAAGCAGCAACGATCGCCGGGCCAATTCAACTCGTCGACGCCACCACGCTCGGCCACCCACAAGAGCCAAAAGTCACCGTACGCTTACGTGCCGAGCGCAGTGAGGGACGCCGTCGTTCAGCCGAAGATATTGAACTCCGACTCCCGAAGCTTCTTCGAGACGTCACTCTGGCGAAAAGAGAAGATGATTTGCATTTCGAAGATGCGCAAGGATCATTCTATGGACGACGCGACTTATCGGGTCTCGGAACGAACCTCCACCGAGGCCACCAAGGACGAGGCCACCAATGACGAGTCCGTTCGCAGCGACGAAACGTACACCGTGGAGCCGAACAACCGTATGGACACGACGAGGACCCTCGACACGACCAAAGACGATTCCTTGGAGACGGACAGTCGTTCGAACGCTCGAAGCGAGTCGTTGAGGGCGTTGAAGGAATCCCTCGATCGCGCCACCGAGATCGTACTCGCCAACTCCACCTACGAAGACTCCACGACAATCACGAGCACCACCAAGGACGACTTTGATACGAACACGAGCACGAGCGCTCACGAGTCAATGTTCGAGGAAATCTACGAGCTGAGACGCGACAATTCGGACGGCGAGATACGAAGCATCGAGCGAACCAACGACGAGACGAACGTTTTCTTTCCGGCTGAAAACGAAATTGGCGATAACGCGACCGAGGATCGTTCGACCGTTCGGAGACGCTCGAACCTTCGCGACGATATCAAACGAAGCTCCTTCGAACCCGCGAGACTGTCCGCCGTCGTGTGCGAATCCATCGCCGAGAGTCTTCACGAGTACGAACAATCGAGCAACGACGGGAAAGCCGACGAACGGACCGTTGTACTCGAACGAACCAACCGGGAAACGGAAGGGGATGCACACAACGAACGCTCAAACCCCTTGCAATTGTGCAACGACAAAACCGAGGAAGACGAACACGAGACCAGCTTCGCTCTCATGATCTTTGGCGACAAGAGCCGGGAATGCCACTCCTGCAATCCTAAGAACAATCTTCCGAGGAGACGCTCACTTCCGGCCGCCCTTGGACAATTGAGGAATTTGAGCAACGTGTCCTTGGGGAAATTGCCGATACGGAAAGGGGTAGGCTTTTGAAGGCTTGCGCGCACCTCGTCTCGGGAGCCTGGTGTTCGGCGAAAAGTCATTTTCGTTTGACACATTTGTCAATTCAATTGGATCAATTTAATGTGCACAAGTTTATTTTGTAGGAGTATACAGGAAATGGCGATTGAAAATCGCATTTTCGAAGAAAGTATTACAAAGTATTACACAAGAATTTTGTGCGAAAATGGAGGAAATGTCGATGCAAAGTTCAATTTTGTACGGACGTACGGGGAATGTCAATTGAAAATCGAATTTTGAAAGGAAATACAGGAAATTTCAAAGGAAAATTTAATTTTGTACGAAAATACGGTAAATGTCAATTTAAAATTGAATTTTGGTTGAAAATACGGAAAATGTCAATTTAAAATTGAATTTTTGTTGAAAATACGGAAAGTGTCAATTTAAAATTGAATTTTGGTTGAAAATCCGGAAAATGTCAATTTAAAATTGATTTTTCCTTGAAAATACGGAAAATGTAAATTTAAAATTGAATTTTGGTTGGAACTACGGAAAATGTCAATTTAAAATTGAATTTTGGTTGAAAATACGGAAAGTGTCAATTTAAAATTGAATTTTGGTTGAAAATCCGGAAAATGTCAGTTTAAAATAAATTTTTTCTTGGAAATACGGAAAATGTCAATTTAAAATTGATTTTTGGTTGAAAATACGGAAAATGTCATTTTAAAATAGATTTTTTCTTGAAAATACGGAAAATGTCAATTTAAAATTGAATTTTGTTTGAAAATACGGAAAATGTTAATTTAAAATTGAATTTTTGTTGAAAATGCGGAAAATGTCAATTTAAAATTGAATTTTGGGTGAAAATACGGAAAATGTCGATTTAAAATTGAATTTTGGTTGAAAATACGGAAAATGTCAATTTAAAATTGAATTTTAGTTGAAAATACGGAAAATGTCCATTTAAAATTAAATTTTGGTTGAAAATGCATGAAAAAAGGGGAATTAGCACAAAAATTCATAACGTTGCAATAAGTTGAAGGTGAAAAGGACTTTTATATAAACTTTTTTCTCGTGAGAGAAATTTAATTCACTACGTCGATCGGAAAATGAATTCTGTACGACAACACAGGGAAAGAGGAGAATTTTTGTAAAAATGCAAAATTTGCAATAAGTTGAAGTTGAAAAGAGAATTCACCTTGTCAATTGAAGGTCGAATTCTGTACGAAAATCCAGGAACACAGGTAAATTTTTCTGAAAGTTGATAACTTTGCAATATATGAAAGTTGAAGAGAGACTTTCACGTACATTTTTTTCGTGAGAGAAATTTCATTGACTCCGTCAACTGAACAATCAATTTTACACGAAAATACAGAGAAAGAAGGGAATTTTCTTCAAAATTCATAAGTTTTAAATACTTCAAAGTTTAAAAATGTTCTCGTACCCGAATTATTGTTCGTGAACCGAATTTAAATTACTTCGTCAATTAAAAATGGAATTTTGTCCAGAAATACAGGAATACAGGTAAATTTGCCTAAAAGTTGATAACTCTGCCATCTATGAAAGTTAAAGGACTTCTGCGTAGATTCTTTTTCGTGAAAATAATCTCATTTGCTCCGTTAATCGAAAATCGCATTTCGCACGAAAATATAGGAAAAGCGGGCAATTTGCTTAGAAATGCATAACTGCAATAAATCAAAGTTGGAAAAGTGCTTTTCCACAGATTCTCTTCTGTGAGACAAATTTAAATGCATTTGTCAATTGAGAATTAAATTTTGCACGATAATAATACAAGAAAAAGGGGAATTGGCTTAAAAATTCATAACTTGCAGTAAATGAGTGTTAAAAGGGGACTTTTATCTAAGATCTTTTTCGCAAGACAAATTTAATTGATTCCCTTGTTTGGAAAATTCAATTTTGCACAAAAATACAAGGAAAAGGAGAAAATGTTTCCAAAAATTGATAACTTTGCAATAAATAAAACTTGAAAATTATTTGTACACAAATTCTTTTTCCTGAGACACCTTCAATTCTCTTTGTTAATTGAAAATTGAATTTTATACGAAAATACAGAAAAAGAAGGAATTTTCAAAAGATGAATAATTTTCCAATAAATTAAAGTTTAAAAAAAAGTGCTTTTATGTAAATTCTTTTTCATGAGACAAGTTCAAATCACTCCTTCAATTGAAAATTGAATTTAGCGCGATGATGCGAGGAAAGGAGAATTTTCGTAAAAGTTCATAACTTTGCATAAATAAAAGTTAAAAGAAGACTTTTTCGTAAGTAAAATTCAATTTGCATCGTGACTTTTCCAAAAAATTGAATTTTACCCAAAATCCGAAAAACGACGCACTAGCCTTATAATTTCTCAATTAAGGTTTCAGAATAATTGTGCGTTCGTAAAAATGCAAAGAATAATAATTGACAAAAAATCAATTTTTCGCAAATGCTCGAGGCGTGTTAAGACCCCTTAAGGACCCAGCGTTGAACAGATAGCCCAAAAGTTCCAAGCTCTTAAGGGCACAGCCCGCTGTCAAAATCTGCTCGAGTATCATGTAGCCTAATTCGCCAAAAACCGTTGCAGGACGTGCCGGACAACACAGTGGAGGATATATACATAGACGACGAGTTCGGCGACAGTTTGAACGTCAACATGGTACTGTTGGACGGCGACGTGACAACGGACGACGAAGATTTTCTTCCCGAATTGGAACTCTCGGACGCCCAAGATTATCCTTAGAGCCCTCCTCGCTGGCGCGCACAATCAAAAATATCAAATTATTTATTTTCATTATGCGTTTATGTTCGTTGTCTTTTTTTTAAATTATTTTTATGAAAATGACTATAGAGGCGAAGCGACAAGGGAAGAATTTCGCGAGCCTCGGCAAACACGGAGACAAAGGAGTGGTCGCTTTTAAAATAAGTTAAAAAAACGAGAAAACGTTCGAGCGTTAGAAAACCGCGATGGGCCGAAAAAACTGTTACGGACATTTTTTTATATCTGTCAATTTTATTGGTAATTGACAATTGGTTCGCCGAAGTGCAAGTGGCAAATGTATTTAAGAAAATTTCTAACCAAGACGCCGGCGCATCAACAGTCCGAATTTTTTCATTTTCGGTTCCAATCCGAAGCGAAATACCGGAGAGAATTATACAGGATTTAAAAAAACTAGAGAATTGCCAAAGATTTTTTCAAATATTGATTTTTGAAAAGAGGCAACGTTGCATTTTTTTAAAATAAAAATGTATAAAAATGTTACGAGCAAAAAGATTTTTCAGTATTTCATAAAATCTGTGGCGCTTTTCTTGCTTTTTTAAATATCTGCATTAAAAACTCTTCGATTGCTTCCGATTCGACGTCAAAATCGACGAGATTCCAGCCCGGCTGGAAGACACTGGAGAACGCTGGAGCGACCGCCGTATCGCGATATCGGGCAGAAAAAAAAATTCCGATAAATAATTTGTCGCCCGTAGATTTGGAAGAGCCACTTGCAATTCGTCAAAGTACTTTCGTTTTTGTTCAGTAAATTTTGAAGTTCCCCGTCCGTTTTTTGGGCCTGGCGTGGTGTCCCCATCTACGAACACGCTACTTTGAGACTGCCCAAATATTTTTGTACCACACACCTGGCCTTACGGTTGATTCTCGAATAGCTCCGTTGGTGGAACAGTATTAAGTGAAAAAGCAGTGAGCAATTTCCACGTTTGCTCGTACACGACGTAACGATAAATACGCAATGTGATAATTCAAGGAAAGAGGACAATACAACGTAGCCGTTTTTTGTAGTAAAAAGAAATTCGTTTATGGTTCCTAATATATATATATATATATGTGTGTGTGTATTCGTATATATCTATATATATGCTGTTTTGGAGGATACAAGGTCTGAGTGATGAGTGTGCTCTGATCTTCACTTTCTTTATTACGATAATCTCTATCTAGCTACGTTATCTATACGTTTAAGGCAATAAATGTAAACATCGTTGATGGAAGAAAAATTCGCACCCTTCCAAGCTTTATAAGAAGAAAATATTATGCATTGTAATTCTTTCATACGCAATAAAACAAGAAAACACTTTGCCTTCCGATAATTCGTGCGTATCAATTTAACACGTCGATCAGCTTCCGACGTTTCGATCCGGACAAAGCCTATGAGATTAAAGCTTGCATCGTTGGAGTGCAACGAAAGTGACTATTCTCAAAATTCTTTTAGCAGATTTTAGCTACCGAAAACACTGCACCATGTTTTAAGATCCTTTGGAGATGCGTGATCGGAATCTGCACCAAAAAATTTCGCGTAATGAAAATATGGAAAGAAAAATATAAAAAATAATTGCGTTGCGCTCCAACGATGCAAACTTCATTATTACGATTTTCTGATAAACGCATCCCAAATTTGCTTCGGATTTATCGAACCAAAAAAAAACCACGTTTTCCGTAGTGTGGTGAAGTTGGAATTGATATCTCACGGGGGGGGAGGTCGGATCCGATAATTCTGTACGCGATGCCTTTTCGTACTGAATTTAATAGTAAAAAAAAAAAAGAAAATATATGCTTAAAATAAATGAAAATAGTTACACGAAGTAGCCGCTCAAAATGGACTTACAACGTCCACTGTCCTTACTTTCTCTCTCTCTATTTTTTTTTGCATACGAGATCTTTGTTCGCACCAATGGACGCGCGCTCTCAGAACGAAAAAAAGCCAAAAAAACGAGACGTTAGTTTGATTGACGACGGACTAGACACACGGAGCGCCGGAAAATCAAATTGCGAGACCGAAAACCGATACGATGCAGTACATGGTTTTGTTCTCCCAACGGACGGTGCAGCTGCCGTCCGTCGCGTTGTCCCAGAAGCACGAACTGGCCGTGTGCAAGCCCGCGCCGTTCTTCTGCATTATCGTGCAGGTGACTGGAAACAGAAGAAAATTCGAGAATTGTAGTTCGAGAAATTATGTACCGAAAATTGAAACTATGAATTTAATTATGGGATGCAATTAAGGCGGGATGCTACTTTGAAACTTTGAAAGGCTAAATTGGATGAAAACACCCACCTGGAACACGTCGAAGGCATATTATATGGCCCAGGCATCGCTGATTGAGGGTAAGATAATTTTTTCTACGATTTATCACTCACCAAAACTTTAAACGCGTTTTTCTCGAAACGACATTTTCAAGTACCGTGGTCGTGATAACTCAAAAAGTACGGAACCGATCCTTATGAAATTCGGAACACATATTCTATATGTGTGTACCAACCGACCTAACTACAATCAACTTAAAATTTTGATTAGAACTATTTTTTTATTGCAAAAAAAGACCAAAAAAAAACGCATTTTTTTTTTCGTATTTTAGCCGCCATTTTGTTAATTTTGCACGTATATAAAATATTCTAGTTAGGTCGGTTCCTGAAGACATACTGAACATGAGACTATTTGATTTTTTTGTTTCAGACCATCCGTCGGGAAGATTTCACGACCACGGCAACGGTACCTGCTTTTCGAGGCGTTGGCTTTAAACATATTTTACGTGTACAAAAAATGAATAAAATACATTAAAATTTTTTTTTTATGTACTTAAAGAGTGTATTTATTGAACAGTTTAAACCCCATATCGATATCTTTAATAGTATTCTCAGAAAAAATTCACGAAAATAGCGGTTTTTTCATAGTTTCAAAGTAGAATCCCGCCTTAAGTTGGATAAATCATTTCGTGATATTATATAATATTGTATAATTATACAAATTTTGGATTTTCGGATAAATATACGCACATAGTAAGTAATTTCGGTTTTCGAGGACAACACTCGTGAGAAAAAATGAAATTTATTTCTGAACAACCATATACTTATATATATATATATATATTTATTTATTTATACACGTGTGTGTGTGTATTGATTTTCGAAATGACCCATTTTCGAAAAAGCATTACAATAATTCGAAAAGATGTCTTACCAAAAAGTATTTCCCCGAAAAGTTTTAGTTTCGAGGGGGACATCCGATAGTAATATATACAATATTTTGTTGTCACCGCGTCCCATATAGACAGTCATAATTATCACGCCGTGCATCAAATTGATGAAGAAAATTTCACAGCTATTGACTACATGTGATGCAAATCCGTGAACTCATTTAGTATCATGAATGTACAAAACATTTTGATCTCGATATGTCGCTTACAGATGCATCTTACGTTTGGAGGACGGCGAAGTCATATCGCTGTGCTCAAGCGTATGCATTCAATATCCGCAAATTTTACGTAACATTGAAATCATATGTAGATTCTTCGGCGTGTGTTGACTATGACGGCATTAATTGATCTCATGAATTGTACTCAATATGAAGGTGATTTCGTTCACGTTGATGAAGACATTTCACGAGCTCATTTAGTGTAATGAATTTGTTATACGTTGTGACTCAAATTGATCGTTTCAAAATGCATCGTCCGTCGACTACGAGATGAACTCACGAGACGGCAAATTTGAGTTCTACAATGAATATTTGCAGATCGACGTCGTATGGAAGTCATCCAATGATTTTTGTTGGTGTATTCGCAGGGTTAGCACAGGTAGTAGACATGCCTTGCAAGCAATATGACGGTGATGTGTATATTTCCTAGTGATACATCACACGAGTGCAATGTGACGGCGATATACATGTTTCACAGTGATACAGTCAATGAGCGCAATACGACGGCGGTATGAATATTGTTGAAAATCACGAATGATAAAAATAGGCAAAGGAAAAAATTCACACATGTGGTGAAATGGCTTGGTAGGTAGCACGCTCAGCCCTAGAATTATGAGTGAATATTCATTCAATTAACAACTAATTACTACTGTAATTGATCACTTAATTGCTTTGTAAGAGATTACTTAAGGAATTAGGTACCAGAAGTACCTAGTGCAGAATTACTCATAAACTATTGAGCCAACTGAGTGAAGCTTGGCAGAAAGATTAATAATATTGCTACCTTCTACTAGACAGGGATTGTTGCTGAAAAATTAGAAAGAAAACTACCTTTTTAGTCCAAATATTACATACAATGTTGATTCTTTTTTGTAAATATGGACCATTCTCTTAAATTGGCATTTTCTTCATTTTTATTACATCTTGCATATCAAAGTCATGCCATTTTGCCATTTTGATAATGAATTAATTGTTGAAAATTGTTTTCTATACTTAAATATACTAGTGAAGTATACCTAGTTTGATAAATGTAGGATGATTATTTCTCGGTTGAAAAAATCTCTCAAAATAGCTTAATTTTTTCTTGTCCAAATGTATATCCCCATTGAAGGGTGAATACCATGGAAATGGAGAAAACTACCAACTATTAAACAGTCCTGAGTAACAAAGTAAATTGATCATTTTTAGCATATTTGCCTAGTTGTAAAAAATGTAATTCATTCCAGTGAAAAATGTATTAAACCTGGCTTTTCCGGTAAAGCATCCAAATCTTGTTTGTCTTTTAATTCCAAGCCATCTCAAGATTTCGTAATTATGCATACTACAAAGAGGCGATACATACAATTTTCCAGAATTTTTTTTCTACATAAAAAACTTAACTCCTTTTGTACCTTCTAGACGAACAGTAGACATTTTAGTGCCGAATATCCTTCGATGCGCATCATCAAGGCTTCACGCTTATCATCACAGAGAATTATTAGGATGGAAAAAGCTGCCAAAGCCGGTTATTTTTGGAACGATCGAAAGTTACTTAGAGTGGAGTAGAGGAAGTTTCGCAGCGACGATAGGAGAGTTAAGAGACTGACCTATGTACTTGTAGGGTTTCTGCAATTTGGTCAAATTTCCTAAGCACGCTTCGACGACGTGAGAGGTCCACTGGTTGACCTTGTTGTGTTGATAAGCGTCCCCGCCTATGGACACCTCGATGGCCTCTTTGATGATTTTGCTCACGTCGTCCACGACGAACTGAGTCTGCAAGGAAACGTTCAAGATCGCGTGAAGACGAAAAAAAAAAAACAGTCGTGAGACGTCAGTGTCAAAACGAGTTTCTAACCTCTTCCTGCATGTCCTCCATTGCGGCCGATGGGGAGAATTTCACCTACGAGGAATTTCCCGTTGAATTTTTACGTTCGGAGATTCAGAAAATTCGTGGGGACCTGGAGGACTTCCTGGGCGTATCGCGCGTGTGGATGAACAACGTCGTCGGTTGACGTACGTCGGGCACGATGACGTCGACGTCCGTTGACGGATGATGGTTCGCTGAACGTTGGGGCGAATTTTTTTTTCACCCTCGCGACGAGGAGACGCGTGTGCCGAAACGAAATTTCAAATTTGATTGAAAAACTGTCGGTTTTGCGTGCTCGTTGAGGTTGACGCGTCGTCGGTGAACGTCACAATCGCTCGAAATACATTGCCCATTCGCATCATTACGGGATCGCCATCGTGCGCGGACGGAGGAACGAGGCGCCCTCTATAAACAGGATAGAACGCGGCTCACGGCTGCGCAGAGCGGGCAAAAATTAAAGGATCGTAGTGTGGAATTTTGAAAAAAAAATCGATTATTTCGTTGTTGCATTATCTGATAAAACACCGCGAAGACTCCCTTCTTTTCGATAACATTTGAAAAAAATAAAAATAAACGTTTAAAAATGTATTTTCTGTTTTTATGAGTGCTGCGATTTGACATTAAAAAGTGAGACTGATTAGCGGATTCTAACCATCGAAAAAATCGCGGAAGCTAACTATTTTTCGACCCGTCACACTGTGATGATCCCTTAAGAGAAGAATGTTTTTTTTTCAGTTGCGAGTGCACTTTTGCGGTGGGCAATGACCTTCTGAACCAGGTTATCTAATACCAAAAAATCAAACGGATTTCGTTTATCCTATGGTTGATCGAAAGAATTTCCGAAATATCTAATTAAAACAAAATGGCGCGTGCTCAAAGTGAGTCTTGATCCTCGCAAAAAAAATGGGAATGTTTGTTAAGTCGAATGTGTACAGCGAGAAAAAATTCTCCGATCAAATCATATCTCTTTAAATCTAGAAGAAGCCCAAAAAAATTGAGAAAGATCGATGTAGCCGTTTTTGAAATATTTTTCTCACCGACCGCGAAAACGTACTTTCGAGAAAAACGCGTCTAAAGTTTCGACCGACGCTTCGGGCGTTTCAACTGGCGTCAACATGAAAGCCTATAAATCTGTCAATTTTGATCGGCTAACCTTAAAATGTTCAGGGAATATTTACAAGATGATATACTGTCGAAGTACATTGGCTTTGGAAAAAGTAATTTTCCGACTTTTACAAATAAGCATAACCCCGTAAAGCGTCCGCTGAGTTGCTCTAAATAAGTGTTCCACTGAAGCGGCGCTGGTGTACTTCACATCCGTCGTGCTATGCTAATGGGTCGAAATCTTAAGAAGGTACGATCATTACTATCCAACTGCCAGATTTGACATTTTTCTATTATTGTGAGGAATACTTTATGCGCCTATTGCCAAAATTTTGGCTATTTTGACCGTGTAGTTTTTTCGCAACGTAACGCAAAGTCGAGCACTCTGCGTTGCCGAAGCATGTCGTCTTATGGAGACGGTCAACCGGAAGTGCGGTGATCGTGGTTTTTCTGCTCACGTATCCAACTAAACCCGTTGGAAAACTGAAATTCGATAGATTAGATATAATAAATATTGTAAAAAATAAGTAAATCAATCTTCACCGTGTAGTTAAAGCACAACATTACAAGAAAGTTTCAATTTCCGGTTGAAAATGGTCAGAACGACGAAATGGCACCCACAGACTTAGCAACGTCGCGAGTAACAGCTGATGCGTTTGGCGAACATAACCCAACTTTGTTTTGAAATTCATTTGAATGGAGGCCGCCACAAAATATGCAAACAACAATTTATGGAGTTTTATCATTTATCACGTATCAATAATATGTATAATCATATTCTGCCTATCGTGTTAATTCCGCTGAGGTAATTCAAGCCTATGTTAATAGGTTTCCGGCTGATATTTTTTTGTATTTTTAGTCCGTTTTATGGTGGATATGTTGATATTATTATTACGAAGATTACTACCGAGTCGTTGACAATCTAATTTTTCAGTTTTTATTTGTTCACGTGCAATAAATTCATCATTAACCACAACATTTGGTACACTATAATCGATAATACGAATAATCAACATAAGTAAACATAAATCAGAGCAGCTGTGGGTAAAATAAATTCAGACGCTTTTTTTGACCCCGTGGAAGTGATCGTACCTCCTTAATTTGTTTCCGATATTGATCTAAAGTACGCAATATAAACACAGGTATAACGTAAAGTATAAAGAGTGTATAGTAATCGACAATTATTCATATATTTTCAGGGAAACTTCAAATCATGTGTATTTAATGTAAATTCGTAATGTTTACCTAGTGCCTTTCATTATCGGCATGAGCATAATGGAAAATAATCCACAATTACAAAAAGTACCACCTCAATGCTAATTGTCCACGCTGTGAATGACTTTCTTTGTGTTTTGTGTATAGACAAAAGTTCTTCCATCGCTTCTTATTAACTTTAACCTTCTCACGGCCCGGAGTGTTGCGTCCACGTTGTCCGTCATCTATAACTATATTGCTCGGTCGCTTGTGGTCGAAGCGACCCTAGTGGTCAAATTTTGTACCTCCAGCATTCTCGCCTCCGTTTTATCCATCTCTTCCCGCGCAACATCCAGCCCATGGAGAGTAGAGTAAAGGAGCCCAAACGCAATGCTGGCAAAATGGTTGTGAAAGCGATGAACGATCCGCGGATTGTACCCGCCTGGCGGCGCTACCACTGCGGGCTCCGTCTGCGCGGTGATTTTGAATCGCCGATCCGCAATTTGTCGTATATTTCTTTCTTATTAGCGCAGCGTGCAATACTGAAGAGTAATATTGATCTGCGTTTGTTTAAATGATGAAATGACAATATTTCAGTAATTTTTTGACTTGGAGGTGATCTATACTGTGAATGTTTTATTTTTATACGGTGACATGTCCGATTAAACAGCCATTATGTGAATATTGCATACTGGATTCCCAAGAAAAATATTTTTTTCAAATCGTACATTATAACGAAATGGGTGCAAGGGGTATTTATATTAAAGGATTCGCATATTTAACCTAAAAAACGTTTTTTTTGTCCAAGCATCATGTATTACATTTTTGCTGTGTATCAAAGAAATCTCTAACAGCATTAAAATGAATGGCAATTATAATTAAATTCGGCGACGATAGCATGCAATTCAAAAAATACAAACGATTTGACAAAATGAATCAAGATGTGGTTGCACATGCCGATCCTAATACTTGTCAATATTTTGGCTAATTCGCGAATTAATTGCATAAACATAATATTAATGTTCAGTTCTTACCTTTATTGGATGGTCTTTTTCTGTTTTGATTGTAAAAATACGTTTAATACCGAAATATCAGTCAACGATGCGTAACACCGTAACTGCGTAAACTGTATGTAACTGGCATATATGCTGCTCACATACATAGTAACTGACAGTAAAACGTCATTGTATGTATGTCACAAACACTGCTAAGCCGGTCCTCACGGACCTATCCTATTTGGTCCCTGGAGCTAGTATCGCTTGCGGATATTTTTCGAACTACAAGATCTTTCATCACTTTCGCGATCCACTTTTCGACGATTCCGCCGTATGCGTTCGGGCTCCTTTACTCTAGACTCCATGATCCAGCCACTTTCGTGTTCGTTCCACATAACCTCAAAAGCCCGTAAATCTTCGATCAGCCGGGGACATCCTACCGAGCATAACCTCCAAATCCTCGAGACGTATACGAGAACAAACAATGCTCGTTCCGCAAGTGTTAACGAGGTTGCCTCGTCAGTGCGCCCGATCGTGCAAACTGCTAGAATGTTTATCGCGAGGCGCGTCAACGGACGGTTTGCCGGAGCGGCCGGAGAGAAAGTTGCGAGAATGGAGAAAGTGGCCCGAGGCCGAAAAAACGTTTCTGCAGATGTTCAACCGTAAGGAACCGAAGGGCAAGAAGTACGTGTTACCGACGCCCCTCACGTTCGAACCGTCAACATGGTGGAAAACTCAGAGGTTGAAATTCACGAAGTTTGACCAACGCTTCGTGGAGGCTCGACACAAGACGCTCGGCTGCGACCTGGCGGCGGGTCATTACCTCGTCAACCGCGGCGGCAAGGTCAAATACAAAGGTCAGACCAATTGGGTGAAGAAAAACGAGGATGGCGAATGCAACCTGCCAGACATGTACGATGCCAATTGGCGAGTTACGCACATCGACGCTTCGCGCATACCTCTCTACTACGAGGGCATCGATAACTTTCGCGACCTCACCAAGGCTGTCTGGGCCAACTTCAGCCGCAATCGCCACTTCGACGACTGGTGCGTCGACCATGTATGCGCAAATTTTCCAAATCTCAAGTATCTCGACATTTCGGGATGTCCTCAAGTCACGGAGAGGAGCTTCGAGGCGATCTACAAGATTTTCCACCTGGAGACTCTCGTAGTGACGGATTGGCGCAAAGACGCCGCGTTCGAGCTGGCCATTATTATGCTGGAGGACTGCATGCCGGGCCTGACCATCCGTGTCGAGGATGCTGTCAAACAGACTTCGTAGTTTTTCCTTCGAGGTATCGCTCCACTGTATCATGGCCGTTAAGCATATGGAAAACAGGGAAGCCCGGGAACACTCGGGAAATTTCTTTCTGCTTCGAGTAATCAGTGAAATAGCAAAGAATTCTTCTAGAATTACCAAAAATGAAACAAAGTCGAAAAAAAAAACTGAAAAGTATAAAAATAAATGTTTTCGTATATTTTTAATATTTATGTTATTCTACATTACGTACAAAAAGTTAAGTCGGTGCCAAACATCGAAAATTTCAAACACTAAAAACGAATTTACTCTTGAGCTCTATAGATTTGCATTCGATTTGTCGATGGGCGACCATACAATTATCATTGTAGATAAAAGTCCATATTAATTTTTCATCTATTGATAGGGACAAACGTTTCTGCTTATAACGAAGAACAGGTTCTGTATTTGCTTTTAATGTGCTTTTTTTTCGCTCTACAGTGTTAAAATCATTTTCCGCATTTCAGTTTTCTCAAATTTCTTTTAATATTTTACATTTTCATATTTACTATCTTGAAAAGATTATGTTCTGCACTTGATCCCGATCTCCCTGGAATATTTGCAAAACTTGGAAAAGTCAGGGAAACTCTGGATCTGTAATGCGTAGCGACCATGTGCATCAACCGTCGATCCTCGTGCGCTAGAGTTAACGCACTCGTGTCTCAATATTTTACAGATTACAAGGCGTAGAATCGACCGATTCGCTGTAAATTTACTGTTTTTCACATTACGCGTTTTTCATTGTTGCAATCTGAACATTATTGTGGACGAACGTACTAGTGTCACATGTACGACTGCGAATGCGTGTAACGACACAGCTGAACATTGTACATCCTCACATTGCGTTTCTCATTCTGTTCTTCTCCCTCACCCTCTTGACGTAGCGCAACTCGGCTCTGTTACTTATGCCGTAATTCTTTATATTTTCCGTGTCGCTGTTGAGCGCGATGTCGTCGAAGGACAACTGATACTTCTTCCAAACGTGCCTCCAGCTGATTTTGGTCCTCACGCCCTCCCGTCTGAGAGCCAGATCCGTGTGGCGCTTCACCGCTCTCTTCAGATCCAGAACCGTCGTCGTGTGCGGAGGGACCTGCGGACACGCCAGTGCGTAGTATCGTGTCGTTGCCGAATCTTTTTTGTACGCCGGGTAGGCGCAGAGGTGCTTGGGTGCTAAGACGCGAGCGAGTCGGCACTGGTTATAGCTGAATAAATTATTTGAGTAGATACGTCTTTTAGGTTATGTTCGCGTGGCGCATCGAACTTGTCGTGGTCTCAATATGTTTTATCATAAAGCACACAATTGACCAATTTTATGTATAGTCTTTGAGGTTATGTTCGCGAAACGAATCTTTCTTCCGGTACAATGAAAGTAAAAATTGCCTCAGTCTCAGTATTTTCAATCGTAGCGTACGGAATTGATCATTTTTCCGCACAAATACGATTGTTTTTCCATTTTCGTTTTAGGTTATGTTCGCACGTCAAATCTTTCTCCCGGTGCGCTGCGAGTGAAAATTGCCCGTCTCGATATTTTCGAGCATAAAGCACAAAATCTACCAATACTACGCAGAAATACGACTTTTAGGTTATGTTTGTGTGTCGAATCTTTCTCTCGGTGCGGTGCGACTGAAAATGGCCCCAGTTTCGATATTTTCAATTTCAGAGCACAAAATTTACCAATCTCACGCACAATCCGTCTTTCGTTCACGTTTTTTAGGTTATGTTCGCGCGTCAAATCTTCGTCAATGCGCTACGAGTAAAAATTTCCCGTCTCAATATTTCGATCGTAAAGCACGGAATTGATCCGTCGTGAATGAAAAAACACTTTACTGATTTTTCCAACGAGCTAGGAACAGTTACAGCGCGCCTGTCACTTTTTGAGGTTAGTTTGTGTTTTTTTCTTCTATGGCGCGAGGTTCTCTACATTCGTAATCAAACGAACAAATACCACAATGGAAAGCATCGGACGTTCGCCGCGATTGAGATAGAGCGTGATAGCCTGTCCCTGAGCGACTGCGGCCTGCGAGCGAATTTCCTCCGCGGTTGCGTCCGCCGGCAAGTCATTGAGAAGCGGATCACTCTCGATGAGTTTGTGGACCGTCTCTTTCGTCAATTTTACGAGTTCTTCGTGGCTGAATTTGACCCGGCCGAATTTATTCTCGTCGGCGTCGTTGTTCGTCTCGTCCACGCTCATCTTTACCGGCGTTAACCTCAAAATTGTCTCGCCACACGCCAGGAGGCGCTGCCCTCGACTGGAGAAAATCGATTGTCGAATACTCGATCGATATCTTCTTTCTCTCTCGCTCTCTTTCTCTCTCTACGCATTCTTCCGCCAATGTTTTTTGGAGCTATTTGCTCCAATGATTTCTACGCGTCATACGAATTTCGTAGAACGCGATAATGATCTATGTTGCGATTATCTAAATTCGGCGCGCCCGCGACTTCCGGGTACCTCGTACCCTTTTTTTTCGAGGCTCGCGTTGTCGAGCTTTTTTTTCAATTTTTTTACCCACGCGCGCTCTAACGTCCTTGCGGGACCCGCCCGAAGGACTGCGCGGGGGGGCACCTTCGCCGGGATCTTTTTCGCGAAGAAAACCGGGCCCCTGGCGAAAGAATGACACGGGCCCGTCGTGTTTCATCGGTCGATCGCCTGCCCCCCTCCCGCCAGCCGCTCTCCGCGCCCGTGTTATGTGTGCGCAAGAATGTGCGCACTGGGCGAAGCTGCCGAGCCAGGGGCGGACGGACTTTTTGCTCCTACCGATGGCGCCGTATGGGAATCTCCACCAAATTGCGTGGGATTTTTTAACCAGATGGATTAAATGTTTGTCTCTGGGAAAACATACATCGAAGCGTTTTGCATGGAGAAAATGGAAGCAGGCCTCAAAATGGAGGTTAAGTCTGGTGTAGAGTTGAGATGGCGCTCGCTTGGCTTTTTCATGGCCATCTTGAAAACGCCGCAGCTTGAATAAAGAGAATTTAGAAACCAGTTTGAAATTGGTGAAAAACGCCTGGCGCCATTCTGAATCGGTCTTTCAACATGATAGGGGAGATTACCGGTTTTGATCCCGGAAAAAGGGGTGAATTTCGACAACTGATTATGGATCCCCAGTTGATGGAGTGAAAATTCCGTTCTGTGGTCTTTATTCTACATATCTTTGAATATCTTCACGAATGTTGTCGCGAGTTTCTTTAACAAAATGGCGCCACTGAAGGTGGATGAAGCGAGCTACCTTGATCTGATAGTGCCCTGCGACCGGCGACGTCAGATCGCAAATTCTTCACCGGAAGACTTGATTTTTTTTGGAACCTCACAAAAACATTTTGCATCAAAGTTCCTAGTGGACTTTTTCCACGTTGAAAAGTTATCTGAAAAAAATTGTTTTCGTCAATTTTTTTCACCAAAAACCATTTTTTTCAAATATGCGCCAATTTTTCAAAAATCGATATTCTTCTATTTCTCTACGTATCTCGGAGGCAAATTTTGTCTAGATCTCAAATTATTTTGAATTTTCGTTCCAAGATATGTAAAATAAATGCCACTAACCGAAATAGTCATTTTGTCAGCTGGGTATCCATTTAAAAAAATGACGAAATTGACGATTTCGCTGGGCTTGAGACTGGTATTTTCCCCTAAATCTCTTCATTTTCACTTTTTTTTCTTTAAATGCCGTTCGAGAATAATCTGCCTACAATTCTCACATTTTCCGAGATTAGGAGAATATTCCCTTAAAAAGATGTTAGCAGAGATATTGAAGGCGCTTAATTTATTGACAGGAAGTTAATGTAGCTGACTAAATCAACTTTCTGTTACTTTATTAACAAAAAGTTAAAATTACCGAAAAGTAGATTAACAAAAAGTTGACAAAGGTTAATTAACTAAAAGTTAAGAAAATGTTTTTTTTTTAAGTTGCCAAAAAATCAACAAGTTTTTTTTAAACTTACCGAAAGATAAACAAAAAGTGAATTTATTAACAATTTATCAACACAAAGTTCATTTTTTTCGCGAAAAAGTCACTCCTGCATTACTGCGACTAACCCGAAAGTTGCGAGCGATCTCTTGCGAGTGCGTAAAAAGTTGTTACGGCCCTGGGGTATATCACGAACGCGAGGGAAAGTGGTAATGTGTATACAGATATACAAGCGTGCACGCTGTTAAGAAAAAATAAAACAAATGGGAGAAAAGTTGTGAGGGAATAAACTGTAGCTCATTATCTCATCATGATGGCGGCGTCCGCGGAGTATCGATGGCCTCGTACTCCGGTGTGCCCCCCCCCCTCTATCTCTCTCATTCTTTCCCTCTTTCGCTCTCACTGGCTATCGCGAACAAAACCCGTCGACGGCGTTGGAGGCAAACGTCGATTACCGCGAGTGTCGCGCGTACCGTGAGATTTCTTCGTCACGAAAAAGCCAAAGCCATAATCGATGAGCCACGCGGAGTATATTCCCGATTGAATATATATCGCTCGTAAAAGTTGTATCGCTTCGAGCGTGCTCGCGCGCGCGCAGCGATGCCTTTTTTTTGACAGCGCCGAGTCCGCGCGCGTATTATTTCGCGGTCCCGCGAGCGGCGGAGTTGGCCGAGCGCGGCCGAAGCCGCCCGAGGGAGCACCGCGCAACACACGCGCGTCCCGCGTGCGGCGGGGTGGGGGGAAACGTCTCGGCGCGCGCGTGTGTGTGCGTGTGTACACATCGGTGCCGCGAAAATTGTTGGTAGTGTGTGTTATATATATCGCGCACTTTATAGTATATACATGCGTGCGTGCACGCGCGGGAGTGTATGTGTGTGTGTGCGTGTGTGTGTGTGTTTTGTGCGGGGGCATATACGCGTAGTTAAGAATCCCCAAAAATTCGCGTAAAATGGAAAGTGAATACCGCCTCGAGGTGGATGAAGTCGTACGTTGAGCGAGTTGCAAGAGAAGATGGGAAGGTCCAAGTTTCCCGGCAAACCGCCGAAGACCGTCACGAGAAAACGTATCAAGGTTCTCGGACGGCCCGAGGCGAATCAAAGCGATTCCGTAACCGTCGCCGAGAACATTTATTACGGACTTTCCCTGTTCAACGAGACGTTCGGTGACAACGAGAAGGTGCGTTCTTTCACGCTTATGAAAATTTCGTACTCCGGTATCGTTCGCAACGTCTCTTTCTTTCTCGTCCCTCGTATGTCTTGCCCTCTCTCTCTCTCTCTCTCTTTCTCTCGCTCACTCACGTTCAGGCTGTGTTGTGATTATCGTACGCGACGCTTTATTGCGCGCCGATTTTCCACCAGGCTACTCGTTCTCGATTACTCGCGAGGTTAACAACGGCGTAGTGTTATTGTTATTATCGACGCGCGTAGTCGTTCGTCGGAGACGAAATCACCAAAACATGCCGCTGCCTGCTACCTTCGTTGATTTTGCCGCTCAACCTAACCGCGCACGACATCGGCCTCCCTTCGGACTTGCTCGCAGCTACTCAGCACTCGTTCATCAGCCGCGGCGCTCTTGACGCTGCGCAGCACACGAGCGATTTTTGGGAACAAAGCTCAGCGGAGAATCCTGCTGTACCGTTTTGGCGATAGATTGGTAGATTTTGGAAATCGCAGACCGAGATGGGCTTTGAGTAGGATTTATTGGAAGACGCGTTGCAGGATTGATGGCGCTTTGATGTTGGAGCGCTGTCGGAATGCGACTAGAGTTCTTTCGGACTTGTCTTCGTTACTTTCATTATAGTCTCTTTTTGCGGCTTTATGGTCTAGAAGTTTGATGATGATATGCAAAAATCGGTTTTTCTACCTTTTCTACTTTGAATCCACAATGAAAAATTGCGCCTTCGGGAAAGAAATATTCTATTGCACTCCAGCGATGCGAAATTCAACATCGTTCGTGCTGCTACAGGACCGCTGGAATGTTGTACACATAGGCGTGTCAGGCTCCATTCTTGGGCTTGTCAAAATGAGCCCTCAACATAACGTTGCTGCAAACGTCTACGACCTTGGAGTTTCCATAGTTGGAATGCAACGAAAATAATCTTTTTTTTTGGTTTTCCAAATTTCTTTTAACAGACTTGAGCTACGAAAATCACGTAAATATTTTTAGGATTCTCGTTTAGCGATCTACAAAACATTTGCAAAGTATGATTTCGAACAATAATGAAAATAAGAAATTGAAAAGATCTTTCGTTGCATTCCAACTATGCAAACTTCAATTCCGTCAAATGTCTCACTTTCAACAATGTTGAAGTTTGCAGCGTCGGAATGCAGTGATAATTGCGCTTTTAACAAAATGTTATCTCCTCATTTTCATTATCCTCAATGAAAATCCTCAATGAGGATCCTGAAAAGCGTTCGAGTGATTTTGGGCTGCTAAATGCGCCAGAAAAAATTAAGCTCCAAAACATTCGTTTCGTGCCAATGATTCAATTTTCAATATCATCAAAATAAACCCAAACACAAGGTTGGCCACAGAAATGCCTCGACCTCGTTCTATCAGATTTGTGGAAACAAACCCAAACAAGCCTAAAAATATTCCGTTCTCTGTTCCGTGAGACTTGCGAAAGCAAACCCGAACAAACCTACGAATATTCCGATCTCACGAGCCTCGTGGAATCAAACCCAAGCAACGCGTCTGCCTGTGAAAGCGAGCCCGAACAAACCCATTAATGTTTCTGTCTGTACGAACGAACCCAAACGTACCCGCAGATGTCTCCATCTGTAAAAAGGATTCCGAACAAGCCCACGAATGGCTCTTTCTCCAAAAACAAACCCAAACAAAGCCCCAAATGTCTCCGTCTCTAAAAACAAACCCAAATAAAGGCCCGAATGCCTCTGTCTGCAAAAACAAACCCAAACAAATCCATCAATGTAAATCTAAACCCAAACAAAGCCGCAAATGTCTCTGTCTGTAAAAACAAACCCGAACAAATCCATCAATGTAAATACAAACCCAAACAAAGCCGCAAATGTCTAAAAACAAAGCCGCAAATGTCTCTGTAAAAACAAACCCGAACATATCGCAAACATTCACGAATGACGTCGATTCTCACTCCGCACGCGTTTCGTCTGTTCAGGAACATCCGCCGTTCCACGGTTTCAGCAGCAACGAGGCGAAGCTCTCCGTCTCTTACGTGAAGACCCAGCAGCGAGATGCGGGAGGCGTACGTCCGTGCGTCGTTGGCGCGGGGAAGGTGTCAAGCAGGGAGGCGGACGGGCGAGGCGAGTTATCGGAGATTGAGAACGTCGACGAGACGACGAGAAGGAGAAACGAGGCGTGTTCGGAAGCGACGCCGACGACGACGATGACGATGGGACAAGAACGCGGCAAGTCGGAGGCTACCGGAAAATCCGTTCGCCGGGACGCGGTGCGTTTCGAGGATGCGACGAAGAGCAGCCCGGTGTTGAAGTCGGTGAACAATATATTGGATCGTCATCGTCGTACGAGGCAGCTGCGGAACAGCACCGCCAAGCGGCTGTTGCGCAGGGCGAAGAGCAACGGCGGTGGCGGTGGCGGGGGCGTCGGGGGTTCCGTGACGAACGGACGAGCCGTTGGCGTGATACAGTGCGGCGACAAGTCGAGTTCGGTGAGGAAATTCGTGCTGCCGATGCGCAGCGTACATTCGTCCAGGGTCATCAAGCCCAACAAGAGATTCATCGAAGAACTGGAGGACACGACGCTTCACGCCGGTCCTGGTGGTGGTGGCGGTGGTGGTGGTGGTGGTGGTGGTGGTGGTTGCGGTGGTTGCGATCACCGTGAGAACGAGACGGCGAAGAATTCGAAAAAGGCGAGAATGGTGCAGCAGGCGAAGAGCGGATGGAACGGGACGACGAGACTTCCGGCAGTGGCAACGGACGACAGAGAGGCGAGAATAAAATCGAGGAGTTGCCAAACGAGAGCCGAGGCTTGCGAGAGAACGCGAGAGTGCGAAGTTTCGAGGCTCGCGACGGTTCCACCCGGAGACTTTACCACTGCCGCCACCACCGTCGTCACCACTGCCGCTACCACCTTCGTCACCACCACCCCCACCTCGATCACCACCACCACCGCCGCCACCACCACCATCACCACCATCGCCGTCACCAATGAGGCACGCAAGTGTCATCATCAGAGGGTAACGACAGGCGGCAAAACTTGGTGCAATACGAGCCTACAAGAAACGAACAGCAGAGCGCACGAGGGCGCGACGAGGCTCGACGAAACAACGAGATCCTCCGACAAACTCATTCCCGTTCCTACGAAAGTTCTTCCGGATTGCATAGTTCCAAACGTCGAGTCTTCCAGAGTTCAGACGCGTTCGGGAACTCTCGGTGAGAACTCCGCCGTTCCCGGCGTCACCGTTGAGAACCCCGAGCCTGAGACCCCGTGCGAAACGCACGAGGCACCAACGAACGATCCACCCGACGACGCAGACGTGACAACGAGCCCGAGGTGCTGCGCATCGCCGGCACACGGCGATGAGAACGAAGACGCCGAGCAGGCCAAGTTGAACAAGTGTCCCGAAGACTCCGAGAGCCCAATCTCCGAAAGCGGCAGCGAACACGACGATCACAGCGAGGACGAACACTCCGAGTGGACGGGCATGAAAATGAACGGTGGAAAAGTCATATTGCGGAAGGCCCGACTCAAACTCGACAATAAAACGTCGAGCGGCACCGAGGGCCCTTTCTCGACGACTAACAACAACGTCAATGCCACCGGTAACTCGAATCAAGGTATAAGTCTTTTGCTGTTTTTTTTTTTATTGGGGAATTTGTCCCGGGTAGGCAGGATTTTAATATTTGATTTAAAATGATTTGACAATTTTTTTGATATTTTGCAAATTTTTCAATGTTTGACATGCTTGATAATGGTCGACAATTTTTTGGATTATGTTGGATAATTCTTTAAATAATATTTTACATATTTTTGTATCATATTTGAGCATTTTTCAAAGTAATGTTGAAATGGAATTTTTATCGTAGCACAATCTGAGCCTAGAATTGGCGTAGAATTATTCGTTCATCGATTTTTCGATCATTACTTTAGCGAAGAAAAATCGTAAATTCAATTTTCGATAAACTGTCGGGAAAAATCGATAACATTTTAGGAAAAATCGTTTTTCATGAAATTCCTAAGAACAAACATTTGCCTCTGTGCGCACAAGAGTAAAACACACCCGAACAAGTATTACAATGAGGCTACATTTCTTTTCTCTCTTGTTTCGACTGTCGTTTGGTGGGGCGATCGTAAGAATAACGCAACTTCAATACAAATTCTTAAATTAAAGCTAGTCAAAATTTGCGACGTAGGAAAAAACGGCTTACTTTATTGAAAACGTTTTCCAGTGCTTACTAAACCTAAAATTCAACTGTATGTAATTATAGAAATGATTGAAAAGTGCCCTACAATTATAAATGATTTTTATTATCATATAAAGTAGAAGAATTAAAAAATACACATGAAACTGGTAAAAAGTTCCAAAAAAGCAAATTATCAGAAATAATTCTTAAAATCTATAAAAAATCACATATATATATAAACTATAAAATTATTTTTATTTACCATTTATCCTATAAATAAATATATTGTAAAATAATCAAAGAAAGCATGTACGAAAACTTATTTAAAAAAAAATAGAAACAAAAAAACTTTTCAAAAAGTGAACCCTTTTCAAAAACTGAACCTTTTAAAAAAAATAAAACCTTTTCACAAATAGAACCCTTTTCAAAAATTGAACCCTGTTACAAAATAGAACCCTTTTCAAAAACTGAACCCTTTAAAAAAAACAACCCTTTTCGAAAATTGCCCTCTTCAAAAATTGAACCCTTTTAAAAAATAGAACCCTTTTTGAAAATTGAACCCTTTCCAAAAATAGAACCCTTTCCAAAATTTGAGCCCTTCTAAAAAATGGAGCCCTTTCAAAAATTGAACCCTTTTAAAAAATTGAGCCCTTTTCAAAAACGGAACCCTTTTAAAAAATTGCACCCTTTTCAAAAATTCAACTCTTCAAAAATTGCACCCTTTTCGAAAATAGAAACCTTTTTGAAAATTGAACTCTCTTCAAAAATAGAACCCTTATCAAAATTTGAACCCTATTCAAAATTTGAGCCCTTTTAAAAAATTGAATTCTTTTAAAAAATTGAACCCTTTTCAAAAACTGATAATATATTCTAAAAAGTGCAGCTTTTGGCCGAAAGGCCAAAAAAGCCATCATGATTGTTTGTCCGTATACATCCGTAGTGACATTCTTTTCGTCGTCTTTTCAGGTCCAACAGCGACGGTGAAATGCGGCGTGTGCGGTGCGGTGCGTTTCTATCGTTTCGTGAAGCAAGCGCGAAAATTCGGGATCCACAGTTGCGAGTCCTGTCGTAAGTTCATAAGCAAGATGATAAAGCGTCAGGCATGCGCGAAATCGTCGAACTCGACGCTGCCGGTGTTGCAGTGTCACAAGGGTGACGGTCTCTGTCTGGTGCCGCCGGTCGTCAGGAGTCAACAGTGGAATCTCATGCGTTGCGTTTACAAGGCTCGCTGTCCGGCGTGTTGGTTAAAAATGTGCTTAAAGTGTTACAACATACCGTCCTCGCTGAGGACAGGTCTGTACTGTCTTCTTCCGCCTCTGATGAGGGATCCGGTCGTTTCGCTCTCGCTCGGCCAGGACGCCGAGGCCGGTGACGTTCTCACCGGTAACAAGTCGATCGGTGGAAAATTGGCTTGGCCCGCCGAGGAGAGCCTCGAGAAGAATCTTTTCAGATCGGCCATGAGTTGGAGCAACGTTGAGATCGACAGGAGGTCGTCGTATCACGATGGCAACGCCGGAGGCTTGCTGTCGAAAAAAACAGACAAATGTGAGTGTTCCGTCGTTCGTCGAAAACAAAATACTCTCGCTGTATTCTTTCAGTCGAATCGACATGGCCTCGTTATCTTTTCGTGGAAATCTTCGAACATTTTCGTCTCGTTACAGTCGATTACCCGATGTCCATGTCGCCAACGAGAAAACGAAAAAACGACAACAGAATAAAAGTCCGAAAGAAAATGAAGAATCCACTGCTGTTGCCACCGGTGCCGATAAACCCGAGTGCCCAGTCGCCGAGGCAGAGAATCGACCTGAAAGGCCCACGCGTCAAGCACGTGTGCAGAAGCGCGAGCGTCGCGTTGGGCCAACCGCTCGCGACGTTTCCGTCCACCGACGGCAAAGACGCCGAGCCGGAGAACGTCGGGAAGCCCCTCAGAGCGTCCAGGGACGAGTCCAAGCTCCCCGAGAACAAGAAGAACGACGAGGCGCCACGGGAAAAGGAGAACAACGCGCAGAAGAACAATAATCAGGAGAACGTATGCGGGAGCAACACGAGCGTGCACGCAACGTCGTCTTTCGCTAAGAGAAACAAATCTCAGAGTGTCCTGGCACCGAATCATCAAGTGGTGAGCGGAAAATACGCAAAGCGATTTTACGTTTCGTATACTTATCGCGAATCGGCTTATGACGCAAAGGGACTTATCATTGACCAACAGGTGCGCTCTTTGTCGAAGCCAAGGATAGACGCCGTACACACGATATCTATAGACTTCTGGGAACAATACGATCCGGCCGAAGTTGGAAGCAAGGGCTTCGCACTCATCGCTTCCGAAATGTTTCACATTCCTGCTGTTTGTTTTCTTTGTGGAAGCGGCGGAAGGGAACCCGTAAGTTTTTCGACTTATCGACAATCCTTCATCTCATTTGGCAGCACAATTGGAAGAAAGTATTGTTTACGTTGCACAGGGTGTTACACCCTTTTTGCAAAGGTGCCTCAATTCGATCCTTCGCTGGTAATAAACTACTAGAATTTTTATACGTCGGTAATAATTAGAGAAACTAATTTCGCGTGAAATAATATTGGTCAATTTGGTTGTACGAAATGGTGAATCAAAGTCGATTTTGACAATTTTTTGCTGAAGATATTGGGATGACGGGTTCCGACACGATTGATAAAAAGTGTTGCCAAGTTTGGGTGTTTTTGTTGAAAATGATTGATAAAGAATGGAGTTATTATTTAAACGAAGCGCCGCCATTGCTGCACGGTCAATCTGTGTAGATCCTTCTGACAGCTAGGCGCATGTGAAAATAAAAATAAGCAATATAGTCGTAGTATAATAACGAAGCTTTCGCAAGACAGGCTACTTTTTTGTCATTTTGAAAATTACCAAAATTGCATGGTGTAGAAAAAGAACGTTCGATTTACGACCGAAAAGCAACTTCAACAATTTGTCGTCAACAAATGGATAAGCGAATGAGAAAAATCAGATGGTCACGCGATAGAAAATGTTATTTCTCTCCGAATTCGAAGTGAATCGGACGAATAGATATTAAGAAACGACTTTCACCATTTTCTAAAACGCTTTCTCGAAAAATGCCAAAGAAAAATGACGCTTTACGAAAATCGTCACAACTCTGTCAGTTTTCGAAATTTCGACAATATTTTTTATCGGCGATCGTTGTTGAGAAATTCCGCAATGACGAAATCGTTTTTTCGAAACTTCAGGCTTACACACTCGCCTCCGGATATTTGCCACGGAGACCGCTGGGGCGTTTCTATAAAAAAAAGTCGTGGTCTTGAGGAGGTACGATCGCTTCCACGGGGTCAAAAAAGAGTCTAAATTTATTTGACCCACAGCTGCTCTGATTGATGTTTACTCATGTTGATTATTCGTATTATCAATTGCCGTGTGCCAAATGTTGTGGTTAATGATGAATTTATTGCACGTGAACAAATAAAAACTGAAAAATTAGATTGTCAACGACTCGGTAGTAATCTTCGTAATAATAATATTAACATATCCACCATAAGAACGGACTAAAAAGACAAAAAAAATATCAGCCGGAAACCTATTAAAATAGGCTTGAATTACCTCAGCGGAATTAACACGATAGGCAGAATATAATTATACGTATTATTGATACGTGATAAATGATAAAACTCCATAAATTGTTGTTTGCATATTTTGTGGCGGCTTCTATTCAAATGAATTTCAAAACAAAGCTGGGTTATGTTCGCCAAACGCATCAGCTGTTACTCGCGACGTTGCTAAGTCTGTGGGTGCTATTTCGTCCTTCTGACCATTTTCAACCGGAAATTGAAACTTTCTTGTAACGTAGTGCTTTAACTACACGGTGAAGATTGATTTTCTTATTTTTTCACAATATCTGTTATATCTGATCTATCGAATTTCAGTTTTCCAACGGGTTTAGTTGGATACGCGAGCGGAAAAACCACGATCACCGCACTTCCGGTTGACCGTCTCCATAAGGCGACGTGCTTCGGTAACTCAAAGTGCTCGACGTTGCAGTTTTATTGCGAAAAGCCTAAACGGTCAAAATAGCTGAAATTTTGGCAATAGGCACATAAAGTATTCGTCAAAATCATATAAAAATTTCAAATCCGAAAGTTGGATCCTTAGTAACGATCGTACCTCGTTGAGAACGTTGGGTAAAAAATCGAAAGTCACAAGCGTTGCCAAATTTCCATAATCGCAATACCAATTGTTCACTTTGAATGCAGGATGGCACATTTTCTGTAAAGAAAAAGAAACAACGTTCAACTCGACGTTTCCCCCAAGGTGGAAGGAAACAAAAAATGCATAATTTACGAACTAATTGGACCGTCTCAGCCCTCCTTCTCGTTCCAGTCTGCCGCCATTTTTCCCGTAATTCTGCAGCCGAGGCCGACGAATAAAACATGCACATTTTAATTACGACCCTCGCGATGGGTTCGCAATGCCAACAGCTTATTCATTGCCAGTGCTGTTGCGAGCCGTATCACGCCTTCTGTCTCGAGCCAAGCGAGTGGAACGCCTGCGCCCAGCCCAGCTGGTGCTGTCCCCGCTGCACCATATGTCAAAACTGCCGGCTAAGATCCGGCCCGAAGTTATCGTGCATACGCTGCCGTCAATCCTTTCATCACTCGTGCCTGTCGAAATCTGGGGTCAGCGCGAGATTACTCTACAGCCCGGACAGACCCTACGTATGTCAGAGCTGCATAAGGTGCAAGAGCTGCGGCAGCGAGGGCGTCAACGTACACGTGGGAAACTTGCCACTTTGCTCGATGTGCTTCAAACTTCGACAGCGGGGCAATTATTGCCCGCTTTGCCAACGATGCTACAACGAAAATGACTTTGACACCAAGGTCAGTTGCCGATCCATTCGTTGTTTTTCGACAGCGACAACCCGTGGGAGCTTAACCTCGATTTTGGAACATCTTGCTCGAGGGTTTTCCATCTCTGAATAATCAGATTGATGTCCACGGACTGATAATCTCCTGACGATGGTCACTGACACGCCTTGCATTGCGGAAGTAGTGGAAGCACTTTACTAGCTCGCTGCTCGATCTTTTTTATACGCTACGGACGATGCGGTGTACGTTTAGCGGGTTGCACCTAACTCCCGAACGGATAAAGAAGAATTTTCGTGAATTTGCTCTGAAAACGTGTGCAGGTTTTTAGTAATTTTTTTTTACATCGAAGAGTTTGAGCAATCGACGATTTTTTTATTGAAAAATATTTATAAACGTGGCAGACACAATGGTACGAAATGGGGTTGAAGTTTGCATCGTTGGAAGGCGACGAAAAATCCTTTCACTCTCTAATGTTGGTAAATATTCGGAAGTGGGGCTCCTGCTAGAATCAGGCGAATTTTCTTCAAGCGTTCAAACAAACCCAAACAAAACCAAACAAAAATAAGCCCGATTCTGGCAGGAGACCCACTTCCCAATATTTACCCTGATGTTCATTATTATCCTGAATCCTATTTAGCAGATTCAGTTCGTAGATCGCTGAGGAATAATCCTTAAATAAATTTGTGTGATTTTCGTAGCTCAATTCTGGCATAGGAAATTGAGGGAGTGAAAAAATTTACTTTCGTTGCATTTCAACGATGCAAACTTCGACGTCTTATGGTTCGAGCTGAGCGCTCGTGAAAATTTACTCAGCGGGGACCTCTGCTCGGAAACAAATACGAAATAAAAAATAAATCAAACGCTCCATCGTGTAATGATGATAATTTCGTGCGAAAAGGTTTTGCGGGAAATCATCTAGTGCTCGGACGAATTTAATAAAATACGGATTTTTCTTTAATGGGCCTTAAAATGGCCCCTTTTAAACAATAATTAACATTTTTTTTTAATATTAATAATTTAATAATTTTTTTTAATGGATTTAAAATTTGAATGTTTAAAAATTGAATCCGCATTTAAAAAATTTAATACGGATTGAATTTTTTAATGAACGTCCAAAGTAATAGTTTCGATTTTCGGTGAAAAAATACTCCATTTTCGTTGTTAAAAAAAAGTACAAATCGAAACTAGTCCGTCGTTCAAGCACTGCTTTTTCATATGCAAAGGAGGATTCCCAAATTTAGAGTTGATGGCAGTGATTTTTGAGATACCGTGGCCACCGGCTTTGAAAAAATCTTTTTGAGAAATACGCGAGAAAATAAACACCCATTCAATTTTAAACACTCGTTCAATTTTGAACGGACCGTCTCGAAACGCTCATAGAATATTTTTGAAATGCCTTTTTAAAATCGGTCGCAAAGCGAAAAGCAACGTTTACAAAAATCGGTAATTTAAATTTAAACTTAAATAAGTGACTTACGAAAAATGGGCCTAACATTTTTTTTCGCTATTTTCTCGTTTATTGGGTTATAAATGATGATATTATTCGGTGGGGGGAAGTGGAATTTCACCCCCACCCCCTCTCCCATAAAAAGTTATGGAGTTTCGAAGTTGACGGAAACACGTGATAAAATAGAGTATTTTTGAACATTTCGACGCCTATATTGGTTTTTTTTAGGTTTTTGAAAAATTCTAAATTAATTTTAACGATCTTCTGCTCGTAAAAAATTTGTTGATGAAACATTTCAGCTTCCCCCGACTGAATATCATTCATATCATAAAAAAAAGAAAGTAGCAGAAAAAACTTTCGGACAAGTCATTTATCTAAAGAATTACTAAAAATTCAACTAGCTTTCAATTCTCTATTACAACCTAAACTCAGACAAGATTATCGATTACTTAGGCTACATAAATAAATCCAGAGAGGGTGCCCGAGCGTGCAACGAGCACTTTTATTTCTTAAAATCGTGTCTCCCGTGCGTAGGCTGCGCATTTATAAAGAAAAGCAGCTCTTTTCAGTGACTCGGCTCGCGTGCCGGAAAACTGGTCGACGTGTATGGCGGAAATGGACCTTAGGGTCCTATACCGAAGTTATTATGACGCGTTTTCTATATTTACAAAAAAAAACGAGTTGTCCATGTAATTAAAAAATTCCGATTTTTTACGTAGTACAAGGAAAGTCGCAATGTCATCGACTGAAAAAAACGCATTCCTAATTGAGTCAGACAATCACTATAAACGCAATGAAACAAACTAAAAAAAAAAGATTCGATCATCCAAAATTATCTTTAAATACGTTCAACTTGATTTTTGATTGGCATAACAAAACAGTATAGTTGGTGGTAAAACAGTATAGTGGTGTGAACTGTAGCTTATTTAGCACGTCTGAGCAACTGTTGAAACGACAAAATTTCGAGACAACAAAATGCATTTTGCACATTCAACGATTTCTCTTTCTCAGTGCAGTTTTACATTGAGCACTTACTGAAGAGGTTCCTCGCAAACTCAGATTCAACGAGCCCAAAAGGCTCGTTGATCTTTGAAAAGTCATTTTTGTCCGATGGTGTGCTGCGGCCAGCAAGAGATGTTCGTTTTTTTTACCTCGAACGAAAATTCAATAGAATTCGAATTCCAGATGAGATTCGCCTTCGAAGCACGTAGGGAAATCGAAAAATATCGACTTTTTAACCAAATGACACAAGTTTGAAAAAAAATAGTTTTGGTAAACCATTTTTCCATCAAATAGTTTTGGTAAACCATTTTTCCATCAAATAGTTTTCGTAAACCATTTTTCCATCAAATAGTTTCGGTAAAACCTTTTTTCCATTACACTCCATCCAGCAGTCCATAAAAGAATGGCAAAAAAGACGCGGCGAATAATTTTTCTACGAAAAAAGTTTTCAACGTGTCGAAAATGTCCTGGGTACTTCAATGTAAAACATTGTCATAAGCTACCAATACAAATTCGAGTCTGCCGTTGAAATGCTGATTTAATGTTGCCCATAAACTTGCAAGACCGCAACCTTGAAGTATTAACGATGTTGTATCAGCATCATAAATTTTTTTCGTGCGAAAACGTCGAGTTTTTAGTCGAATGAGCGTCGTTTGCGGGAACTTTTGATACACTTCTTTAATTTGAAGAAATCTGCAGCTGAGGCGCATCGATTGCTTGTAGAAGCATATGGTGAGGCTGCTTTAAGGATGTTGAGTCCCTATGAAGCATATTAATGTTAATTGTTCAATAAATAGCTCCTTAATCGTCATGAAATTTTTACACGACCTCTTGAATACTTCATGTAAAAACATACCAAATTTTCCGAATTTTATCATCATTACTTAAGGCGTTACCCCCATTTGTAGCGCAAAAAAAGGCCTTTTTCATGAATTTTTTTAAAGAAAACTACAAAACTTTTTTAACCGATCAATATACCATCTTAAAGAACACATCTTGAAGAACTTTCAGTAATTTTTTTATTGAAAAATATTACATTGTTTCGTGGCAAATGGCCGTCAATGAAATAATGTTTTTATATACACGGTTTGCGGTGACCAACATTGCGGCGAAGTGGATCATCTGAAAAAAAAATGCGGATGGATTTAGTCAAATATAAGTATAAACTAGTCTTTAATCGAAGGATTTTAAAAAATATTCATTTTTCACAAAATGGCGGACAGTCAAAGTTAATGGTTCGATTTTAACGAAAAAAAACGGCCGTTTTTTGGCTATAAAACGGCCATTTTTTTCGAAAAAAAAAAATCGAACAATTAAAGACTACATTTTTATGTATTAAATAAGCCTGCAAAATTTCAAGAAGATCGGTTCATTAGTGTTCGAGTAATCTTGGTCACCGACTTTAGAAATGCCATTTTGAGAAAAACGCGTTTAAAGTTTCAATTTCAGTTCTTCAATTCACGGATTCTTCTCTTTCAACGCTCATATCTTAGTCAATTTTGTTCGGATCGACTTGAAATTTTCAGGACATATTCTCAGATACTCATACTTCAAAAAAATGCAATAAAAAAAATCGATTTTTTCAAAATCGCAAGTGGGGGTAACCCCTTAAACCTCAATAAACTTCGTTTTGTTTCCACTGCTTTCTGTATATTGTAGACATCACAAAATTGAGAGGTCAAAAAAAAACTTATTGCAAAGTTACATCAGTTTCCATAAGACAACATTCAATTTGTGAATGTTAATTGTTCAACAACGAGCTTCCTAATTGTCGTGAAATTTTAACACGACCTCTGAAACACTTCATACAAAAACGTACCAAATTTTCCGAATTTTATTACCATTTGCGATTTGGGACTCAACATCCTTAAGCGAGAGAAGTTGTCGTGAGTGGTTTCAAAAGTTTAAGACCGGTGAGTTTGACGTCGAAGACAAAGAACGCAGCGGAAGGCCGAAAGTGTACAAAGACGCGCAATTGGAAGCATTGTTGGAGGGAAATTCGTGCCAAACGCAATTCCTGCCAAACGCATTAGAAGTGACTCGACAAGCAATTTCAATTTGAATAAAACACAAAGTACCGGCTTTTTTCACAATAAATCGTCAAGTTTTCATAATAAAAAACAGCTGAGACTCATTCGTATTCCCAATAAAATATAATCAGTTATTAATCCTTTCGACCGGCCGTTTCAGATGATGGAGTGTAACGAGTGTTCGTGCTGGGTGCACGCGCGTTGCGAGGGTCTTTCAAACGAGTCCTACCAGATCCTGAGTTACCTGCCGGACTCGATCGAGTTCACGTGCAGCCAGTGTTCGCCCCAGCCGAATTCGTCGTGGCGGACGGCGATCGAGAACGAGCTCAGAGCCGGTTTCAACGCGGTGATAAAGGCGCTGAGTAGAGATCGAAGCGCATGCGCGGCCCTGAAGGCGAGTCCGCGCAAGGAGTGGCCCTGCAAGCCGATCACGAGCGCGCGGCGTCTCGAATTCTCGGAGTCCGAGCGTTCGAACAATTGCTCGGAGGATTTCGAGGATTTCAGCGGCAGCGACAAATCGACGGACGCGACGGGAACGGACTCGAAGTCGGAGGCTTCGTCGCGCGGTAGATGCGATCACGAGAGCGTTCCTACGGGTGACGATAATCATCATCATCATCATCATCATCATCATCACCATCATCATCATCAGGCGTGCGAGGTTCCGCGTCGTGGTTTGCGAAGGCTAAGGCAGAAGTTTCACCTGAAGGATTGCACGGTTAGAATGAGGAATCGCAATTCGCGCGATGCCCAGGAGATCGGCCAGGATTGCGAGTCGCGGGAGTGCGAGTGCTCGGAACGACAGGCGTCGCGTGGCTCGCCGAGTCTGATGTCGATAAAGCGCAAGGTGAACAGCAACGAGTACGCCTCCCTCGTGCAATTTTATCGCGACATGGAGCACGTCGTGTCTCGCGTCGGCGGCCACGACCTCGTCGAGGCGTTCCAAAAGTCTCTCCGCGAGATATTTCCCTGGTTTGATCCAAAGTCCGCGGAGTTCGGCACGCGCGTATACGAGGACGGGACCGTGGAGGACGAGGACGGAACGAGAGACGACTCGAAGAGGTTCGCGGACGCGTCGCCCGCGAAACTCGACGATTCGATTCTCGAGACGTGGCGCGAGGAAGTGCTCAAGGCCCCGAAGGCGATCGTCGCGAAGACGGGCAATATCTACGGCAATGTACACACGGAGGACAGCAGATCCTGTTGTCTGTGCAAAGGCCTGTCCGACGGGCCCGAGACGCGGGAAGCTCGTTTGCTCTACTGCGGTCAAAACGAGTGGGTTCACGCTAACTGCGCCCTCTGGTCGAACGAGGTTTACGAGGAGATCGACGGTTCGCTGCAGAACGTCCACAGCGCGATATCGCGCGGTCGCCTCATTCGTTGCACCGAGTGCGCCAAGAAAGGCGCGAGCGTTGGCTGTTGCGCGAAAAATTGCAACAGCACGTTTCACTTTCCTTGCGCGCGAAACATCGGTCTGGCCTTCAACGACGACAAGACCGTATTTTGCACGGCTCATCTGGCGAATTGCACCGACCGAACGATACAATCGGAGGCCGACTTTGATATACGGCGTAACGTATACGTCGAGCTCGATCGGAAGAAGAAAAAGTACGCCGAACCGGACAAAGTGCGAGTGATGATCGGCTCGTTGACGGTCGATTGTCTCGGCAGCATTGTTCCCGAGTTCTCGGACACGCGGGATAAAATATTGCCGGCGAATTATCGTTGCTCGAGGCTCTACTGGTCGACCGTGAATCCCATGAAGATCGTGCGCTACCACGTACGCACGTACGTGCAGATACGCGTGCCGGAGGCCCGCGCCGCCGAGACGATCGAGAACAACGTAACGATCGATCACGGCCGCGAGCACGAGAACGAGGAGAAACGAGCGCGTCTGGACAACGAGATGAGCGAGAAATCGGCGATCAGGCAAACCCTCGAGGCCCTCGTGGACGCGGTCTGCAATCGCGAGGTCGACGAGAATCTCGCCGAGCAAAACAACACGGATCTATTGCCACCGGAGATCAAGGACGCGATCTTCGAGGATCTACCGCACGACCTGCTCGACGGGATATCGATGCAGGACATCTTCCCGAAGATGACGTACGAGGATTTTCTGGCGATGGATCTCAAGAGCGACGGTGTTTTCGGCCAGGATCTTCTCAAGGACGAGATACTGCAGTCCGAGGTTGAGGACATTGGCAAGCCAGGGGAGGTGAAAGCGCGCCTCGACGTTGCGTCGGTGCCCGAGGCGAGCGCCGCGGCGCAAAACGACTTTTGGCTTCACCTCGAGGCCAAAGGTACCGTGCAGGACTTCATGGACGATCTTTTGAACGCCAAGAGCCAAAAGATCGTCGGTGGTCGCGAACTCAAGAGATCCAAATCCGAGGTTATGAGCAACAATCCCCTGATCGTGGGTGGCTCGAGGCATCATCAGCGCTCGTGCAGTCTGACGTGGAGCTGCAAGCTCGACGGTACTTACGGGCCGACGATGAAGCGACGGAAGCTCCCGCGGGCCCCGAGCTCGGCTGCCGCCGCGAGAACCGGCGAGGCGAATCTCATGCTCGTCGACACCAGCCATCATCAGAACGCCGAGAGGGCCTCGCTCTTTCACGAGCTACGAATACCCGAGAGTATAATGGTGACCGTCGGGCGGGCCGGCACGCCGAGCATACTCGCCGAATCTTATCGCGTACCGTCGCCCCGCCTCGACGAGGCCAAAGATCACAAGCGGCTGCTGTGGCAACACGCGAGAACCCAACCGAGGATACTTCAGGTCGACGGACCGGCCGATCCCAGTAGCGCGAGCGAGTGCAGCTCCCCGGAGTACACGATCGAGGACAGAATCGGCAATTTGACGACCGAGCTCATACCCCAAGTCGACGGTACGAACGACGAGTCTTCGTGCGACAACGCCGACTGGTGCAACCGCGGCAAGGATCGTTCGCCCCGTCGTTTCTTCGGTATCGAGAGCGCGTGCAGCTACGGTGACTCGCCGAGGCGTTGCCCCGAGGACGAGACAACTCGTAATCGGGCGACGCGGTATCACGAGGACGAGGACGAGGAGGACGGTGGTACGGGCCTCATACCGCAGCTGGACGGGGCCGATGACATTTCGAGCGACGAGGAAAGCATGTCACCGTGCAACGCCGAGAACGCGACGTGTTTGCCCACCTCGGTGGACGTTTCCGTGCTCGCCGAACGTCCCGTGACCTGCAAACGTTGCAAGTGCACCTATCGCACGCGGGACAGTTACGACCGGCATTTGTCGAATTGCGACATCGTCACGACGAGCGACAGCGACTCGGAGACGATGGACAAGGCTGGTGATTCGAGATTTTCGCCGAGCAACGCAGCACCCGTCTCGCCCGAATTCGCCGTGATGTCGCCGTCCGAGGGACACGCGTTGACGTCCGAGTATCACGCGGACGGCCAGGTGACGTCGCCACTCGAGGCGTCCGTCGCATCGCCCCATCCGGCTGTACAGATCGAGCCAATAGCCCAGGCGTTGATAACACCGCAGATTCACACTCACGCGACCGTCGAGACCCTCCATCGTACAGTATTAACCTCCAACGACGTTATCGTCCAGACTCAGTACACGAGAACGACCACGACATTGCCCAATCCGGCAGCAGTATTACCGCAAGAGAGCACCGTGCAGATAACCGAGATACCGGACTCGCCACCGCCTCCGAGCGACGTCGCGCCCGAGGCTACCTGTCAAGCCGCCCTCGAGCTACCGCGGATCATCCAGAACTGTCGGGGCCCGAGCTGCGGCCCGAGCGCGACGCGAGGCCTCGACGCTCCGTTGATGCCCCAGGCGTCGCAAACGCCGCGCACGACCAAGCCGAAATCGCCGAGGGTCACGAGACCACGGGCCAAAGTAATCAAGCCCAACACCGTGAGAAACCCGTTGCCCCATCAACAACAGCACAACGCCCAACAGCAGATGAGGTATCAGCCGATGCAGGCGAATCCGCCGGTCCTCCAGTTGCAGCAACAACGCCCGAGCGGACCAACGGTCATACTCCAGCAGGTCCCGACACCCGGCATGATGTCGGCATACGTGGAAACCCTTCAGCAACAGTCCGGCCAGAATCTACAGTACATAACGACGCTTGGCGGCCAACAGGAAGCCACCTACAAGCCGCAATTCATCGCGACCAATCAGCTCGTACCTGGCGCCTACATTCAGGCCGCCTCGGACAATCTTCTTGCCCTGCAGAACGGCGGTATATCGGTATTGCCAGGCGTGCAGATAGCTTCGCAGCAACAGCCGACCGTGCTGGGCACGATAATACAGCAGCAACCGAGCGCTATCCAATGCGGCGTTATATCGTCGGAACAGCTCGTCCTGAGCTCGACACCGACCCTGGAAATGTTCTCGGACTCGACCGGCAGCATGTTCGTATCCAGCCAACCGATGTATTACGGCCTCGAGACGATAGTGAGCAACACGGTAATGTCGTCCAGTCAATTCATGACCGGCGCGGTGCCCCAAGTACTCGCGAGCAGCTATCAAACCACCACCCAGGTGTTTCAAGCCTCGAAACTCATGGAGCCAATGGTCGACGTGCAAACACTGCAGAACAGCGGTGTGCCAGCGGTCCAGTCCGTACAGGGCGTGCCCCACGGCAGTTACGTGGTGATGAACCAGAGCGCGCCAGCACCCGAGCCGATGACTCGATCAGCACCACCGAATCCACAACCTCCACCGCCACCAGCGCCTCTGCCATCCTCGCGGATAAGCCTCTCTCCGGCACCCGAGAGTTTCGTCATTCCCGGCTGCGAGACGATCGCCCTCGCGGCCTCCTCCGGCCACGAGACAAACGGATCGGCCATCCTCGATATTCGACCGGTACAACAACCGATGCCATACGTCGAGTCCGTCGCCCCGAGCGTAATCGCCAAACCGTTGCAACAAACGATCACGAGCATACCGCGCGTCGCGGTTAAACCGAGTCCCGCCTCGCACACCGTCACCCAGATGAATCATCATCAGCACGCCCAGTGGAAGGTCACCAACGAGCCGATCTACGGCCTCGAGCAGAACGCCGACAAGGCCAGCAGCAGGCCCTACTTCGACTCCAAACACGTCTCGGAGAACACGAGCATGATCAAGTCGAGCGTCGTCTCCACCAAGATACCACCGTTGCAGAGTATGATGCAGAGGGTCGCGAGCGCCAAGATCGATCAGGAGAGTGGCTGCAACAATTACGGCGTCGTGGCTAACGCGAGCTCGACTACGTGCTCGACGAGCGCGGGCAGCGCCGTGGGCTGCGCGAACGTCCCAACGAGCAAACTGACGATAGCACCGACCAGCGTAGCACCGCTGTGCAGACCGATGAATCGAGTCTTGCCGATGCAAGCGGTCGCCCCGAAACTCGAGCCTGTCAAACTCGCGGAGAAAGCGCCGATCGAGGAGCCGACGAAACCGATCGTCGAGCCACCCGAGCCCGTGGAAACCGCGAAGCTTGTACTCAAGCCGGACAAAGCCGAGGAGATCGTCGAGACGATCAAACGGGACGAAGAGATGGAGGTCGTTAAAATGGCCGAACGAGTACCGTCGCCGGAACCCTTGAAGACGGAAGTCACGATACAGCCGAAGGAGGAAAGTCCGAAGTTGGAAACGTCCGAGATAAAGGAAAATAACGAGAGTACGCCGCTCAAGATGGTGCTCCAGAAACAAATGGAGGACGGATCCTACAAGATAACGCAGAACGCTAAACCCACGGGTCAAAAGAGCATCCCGAAGATCACATCCGTGGAGATCATCAGTGCGAAAAAAGCGCCGCAGATAGCGTCCCTCCAATTGCTGCCGATCAAGACGTTCACCCTCAAGGCCAACAAGACGGAGGAAACGAGTTCGGCGGTGCAGCTGCAGCCACCGTTGCCACCCCCACTGCCGAAGACCCGGGCGCCACCTGTGGCCGTGAAGAAGCCGCGATTCGTCGCCAAGACGACCGCAACGACGACCGCGACGACGACAACGGCGACCGGCGCGCCGAGGAAGGATCCAGCGCCGGACAAAACCACCAAGAAGACCCTCACCGGACCCAGCCTCATGTACGAGATCAAATCACAGGACGGCTTCACTCACACCGCCTCCTCGATGGCCGAAGTCTGGGAGACCGTCTTCCAGGCTGTTCAGAACGCTCGCAAGGCTCACAATTTGCCACCCCTCGCCCATAATCCGCTGACCGAGGGCCTCGGACTCGACAACAACGCGACGATTTACCTCGTCGAGCAGCTCGCCGGTGTCAATCGTTGCACCAAGTACAAGCCAAAGTTTCACGATCTCAAGCCTCCCAAGAGCCGCGATCTCGAGAACGACAACTTCGCCGAGTGCGACAGCGGGGCGGCCCGCGCCGAGCCCTTCAAGGGCCGCAAGGTTCACGACGTTTTTAGCTGGCTCGCCTCGAGGCACAGACAACAGCCCAAAATGATCGCAATCTCGGAGACGGAAATGAGGTGAGTTTGTATTCGAAAGGGGGCCTCAGGATTTTTCATCCAGCTGAATCCACCACTTTCGAGGTGCGAGGAAAGCGAGTTGGCTAGGCCGCGACTTTGGTAAGCCTTCATTCAGGGCGTTGAATAAACAAATTCGTCTCTACACGCTAATTTACTAATTACGATCAAATACATTTCTCTTCGATTCGTCTTTTCATCGATAATCTCGATTACTTTAACTCTGCTATCGTCTCTTAGCAATTACGTATTTAAGGAAGCTTTCCAGTGTGACAGCCCGAAAAATCGCTGTTTTTCGCGATTTTTTTTTTTAAAGAAAAAATAATCTAATCGGTCTGGTTTTTTTTTTGTATATTAATTGGGTATTGAAGAATACAAAACAATTTTTTAAAGATCGATTTATTTATTAATTTATATCTATAAAAATGATGAAACAATTGTTGCAGAAAATGCACTTGGATGTGGTGTCCACTTTGGGGGTCACAATTTTGATCTGAAACAAAAAACACAAAAAGATTATTGATCGGTATATAATTGGCTTTCGTGCTATGGAGGCTTTTTTTTTTTTTTTTTTTTTGCAAAAATGGCGCCGGTTTGAACAAAAAGTATCGATTTTAGCATTTTTTTGGCAGTTTTTTTTACAAAAAAATAGGAAGATGTCAAAAAAAAAAAAAGCTTCCATAGCACGACAAACAATGACGTTAAGAATATTGTGTAAAAAATTCAACTCGATAGCTTTAAAACTCTGCCCTCCAAGTTGGACACCGTTTTGAAAAATGCTGTTTCGAGAAAAACGCGTTCAAAGTTTCGCTGTAGCTGTAGCGCTCCGTTGCCTTCTTCCAAGAAATGCTGTACAGTAACCGAAATAATCTGAATTTCGGCATGAAAATTTCAGGGAATATTCGGAAGAGTGTATACTATTCGATAAAGCAAAAAAAAAAATCGATTTTTTGAAAATTTCACACTGGAAAGCTCCCTTAAGACCGGAGCCTGAATTAGAAGGTCCAAAAGAGCGTTCGTTCGGGAATTTCTTTAGAAGAGAAAAAACCAGTAGCCCAACAAACATTGAGGTATCTTTTCGTCTATAGTTGAAATGTATAAAAATAATTTTTATACATCAAACAATAAATGACTGCAGAGTTGTCAGCCTATTCAATGTGCGTCTTGCCACTGCAGCCTCCAATCGGCGGGAAAGATGCAGCTCGTAATTCTTAACGAAAAAAAAATCCAATTGTATACTAAAAGCTGAAAAAATCGTTAAATTGTAACTCTTTTCAGGTTTGAAAAGAAAGGGTTAAAAAAAACTTTAACGTGCTATAAAAATGATTTAAAGATACTTCCGACGACTATTTTATTTCAGTTAGTAGAGATTTTCAGACTGAAGAAAAATAAACGTTGGTTTGATTCAATAGGTCGTTCAGTTTTCTGCTGTCACGCCCGCAAATGTGGAAAAATCGTGAAAATGAAAACTGGAGAAAAGGCGCTTCAGAGTTTTCAATAGGAGGAAATATCAATTCGACGCTTTTCCCCTTTTGGCCTCGTATCTCCGAGAATATTTACAATTGGCTTCTGTAACTTTGTAAATATATTCGGGGATAGTTTATCTATCGATTAAAGCAATTTAAAAAAAAACGATTTTTCGGACTTTCCAATTTAGGCTCCGGCCTTAACACTGACATTTCATTGCAATCGACACACACGCTCAAAACGATATGTGGCGCTTTCAGGAGAGCCGCCAGCACGAATCTTCCGATGGCGATGAGATTTAGGGTACTTAAGGAAACGTCGAAGGAATCGGTGGGCGTTTATCACTCGCACATACACGGCAGGGGTTTGTTCTGTCTGAGGGATATCGAGGCTGGGGAAATGGTCATCGAGTACGCCGGCGAGGTGAGTCTCGTATCGACGCTCGCCCGAACAGAGCTCTGAAGCGAATCACAAAAAAAAATGACTACATTTAGTTGATAATGTATATAATTGTTGTTTTTCTTATTATCAGTATTATAGGATAGTGATAAATGGTCTGTTTTAATTTTTGCATGATAATAATAATTTGTGTAGTTCTTGTTATTATTTTGGGATAGTAGTAGCAGTATTTTATTCCTTGCATACCCTCTTTAAGGCTGTTTACATAAATGCCCTTCCCATCTTGCCTACATCAATTACTTTACGTCGGTTTTCTTATGCCGGTTGCATTTTCAGTTGCGCTTCTATTTTCCAGTCAGATTGCCTCCTCACCGACGCTTTCCATTGCTTCTTTTATTTCCTTTCCCTATTTTGATGGGTTACCGTTTATACTTGCTTTTTCTTCTTCCCTTAGCCATTTTTTTGGCCATTCGCCATTTTCATTATTTCCAGCAGATACCTTGCGGCCCTTTTCCTTTGTATTTTGGGATAGTAATAGTTCATTGTGATTATAGTAATAATTATACATTGTTATCGTTAAAAATTAAAAATGGTTTTACCAAATAATTGCAAATATATCAAAATTAGTATAATAGTCACAAAACGATAAAAATCTTTCAAAAAAAATATGATTCATCCGAAACAAATAGAAGGAAAAATGGGCCCACGATGAGACTAGTCTTAAAAGTCGTGCAATGGGTCACTCTGTACTGGAGAATTTTTTGAAAAAAATGGAGATAGTCGATCATCTTAAAAAAAAATAGTTTTCACTTTAGAAGCAAAAACAACGGTGGCATTGATAATTGATAATTTTTTCATATTTTTTTACCGAAAGTATGGTTCAAAGTGAACAACGTTATATATCGACATTTGTCGGTATCTCAATTAGTTCACGAGTTATCAGCGTTTAAACGTTTCCAAAACTTCCGAAATCGATATTTTTTGGAAAATTATAACTCCTGAAAGAGAAGAGATAAAAATCTAAAAATTGCTCTAGATATTCCTTCCATGGGGTACAATTTAACAAAAAAAAATCGAGAAAAAAAACGACTACAATTTCTATTATCATTATTTTATTATATTTATTACTATTATTGATTCTCTTACTTTTCATTATCAAAATTAGTTTTTTTAAAAATGGTATTACAAAAACATATAAAGAGCACACTTATTGCCATCCTGACATTTTTTTTTAACACACCTTGCTAATAACGATTTTTTTTAACCCTTCATTCGCGCTCCTCAGGTTATTCGCGCGTCTCTGACCGACAAAAGGGAAAAATACTACGACAGCAAGAACATCGGCTGTTACATGTTCAAGATCGACGATCATCTCGTAGTCGATGCGACGATGAAAGGAAACGCAGCGCGGTTTATCAATCATTCCTGCGAGGTAATTAAAAATCGATTATTTTTCTCTCTCGTCAACAGTCGTAATACGAATTGCCAAAAATTTCTCGAGACGCTTGACCGTCGTTTTCACTTTTCTATACGTATGTATATACTTTTCTCCATCCCGCAGCCAAATTGTTACTCTCGGGTTGTCGACATTTTGGGAAAGAAGCACATCTTGATATTCGCACTGAGACGCATCGTACAAGGGGAGGAACTCACCTACGACTACAAATTCCCGTTCGAGGACATAAAAATTCCGTGCACCTGCGGCTCGAGAAGATGTCGCAAATACCTCAACTGAGACTGCGTTTTAAAAAATTATTATCGTTATCGCCCGATGAGATCGCCGATGAGTGAAGTAGTAGGGAAAAAGAACAGAGCATACGTACATTTTGTGTATGGGGACACGGAGATAATGATGAGGTGGCCAAGTTTTTTTTTAACGGTAGTATTTTCCAGAAAAAAATTGATCATCCTGGAGAAAAAATCGAAATTCCATTTTCGGTTTAGTAGATAATTGAATTTCGAATACGAAACACTTTTTAGAAAAAACTTTTTTCAAATGGAATTTAATTTCGTTCGTTGACCTTAAAATCTTCGATCATTTTTTCTTCCCACTGACGGGGCACACGAAAATAAAGTTCGTGGAAATGGAATTTTAACGGTAAATATTCGGAAGTGGGCCTTCTGGTAGAATCAGGCTAATTTTCTTTAAGGGTTCAAACAAGCCCAAACAAACCCAAACAAAAATATAGCCTGATTCTAGCACTTTCGAATATTTACCATTTCAACGTTTCCAGTATGCTCCATTTTTTTGGCACCTGGCCGTGAAAACAAAAAGGCTCGAAAAAACCCACGGCCACCTTGCTAATCGTCCGCCTGTATACACGCCCTGCAGTCAGTGCTTTAGTGCCGGACTCGAACTATCGAACGTTATTGATTTGCATTCTCAGTCTATTGTCAGATATCACAGTCCGTTATTTTTTAATTTCCCTTTTTATACATACACATATATATATCCGTACGACCGCGAAGTAGCCGAAGTGCAAAAGTAAGCTCGACACCGCACGACTTACCACACGCACAGCCGAACCTGAATAGCGTCAGAGAAAAATGTCGAACGCATTTAGCGCAGTGTTTCGCGTCGGCTTGCACGAGGGTTTTTTTTTTGTCTCCTTTTTTTCATTCGTTTCGTTTTCTCACCGTTGCGACGGAACGGCGAGGGGCGGGAGGGAGGAAGGACAAACTCCGACAGCAGATGGAAAAGAAGGCGAGTCAAAGTTTTCGCCCTCTTTCAGAAGCTTTATCGAACTCGAAAGAGATGAAAAGAAATTGAGAGGAGCGAGGAGGGAGGGGGAGCAGGAAAAACAGAACGTATCTGGAAGAAATTGGACAACGCTATTGTCACTTTGTAGATAGGCTTTTAATTTTATTATATATATATATATATGCATATGTATATTTTTTAATTCGCGTATGCTTCGTATCGCGTCAACGACCGCGGCGCACGTAATATGCAGATCTAGTGTACAGTGTAAAAACAAAATCAAATTAACGTTGTATATTACTACGCATCCGCGTTTACTTTTTTTTCAATGGGCATGGTGTAAAACTCTCGTGAAATATTCTCTATGCATAAAGATTAGAGGAGAGAGGCGGGGGGGGGGGGGAGGAGGGAAACGCGAGAGAGAGAGAGAGGAAGTGAGAACAGTCTTCGATGTAAGAATTTAATCAGCTTCGTCGTACGATAATATAACGGAGGAAAAAACAAAACGTAGGCTTTAAGAAGAGAGAGGGAGACAGAGACAGGGACAGATTTTCCACGAGGAATGCTGTCACCTTGAGGCATACTTCGGCAGAAATTGATTCGTATATATACTTTCCGGATATCCGGACAGCGGGTAACGTCAAGCTTGCAATATGAATAACGAATTCGTAGAGACAGAGAGAGAGAGAGAGAAGGGAGAATTTGATAAAATGAAAGAACGAAAAAACGAAGCAGCGAAAGTAGCTAACGTGAATCGAAAGTGGTAACGAAAGCTTGTGTTGTGTGCTGACATTGGTGCAAATTACGACTGGGCATTTTACAACACATCTATAATCAATTTGTTAAGATCGTTGTTAGAATCTTGTTTCTTTTTTTTTTTTGTCTTCGTTCGTTCGTTTATTCTCGTGGTCTTATTGTCGTGCTTCCAATCGTGCGAGCGAGACAGTGCGGCACAGTGTCGTTCGTCGTGCGCGATCCACGTGCAGGGTGTCCGGCTCGAAGTGCGCGTTCGCATGGAAAATCTCTCGGAGCGGTTTGAATCGAAGTCTCCAGGCTCGCGCGGAGGTCTCGAAATAATCAACGTTTCGATCATTGAAAGGGCTTTCCTTCGAAATGATTATTTTCACTCGAATCACGCGCGTAGGGTTCAGTTGGAAAATTTCGATACCTACGCACGTGGCCGGATACTTCCGGTGGAGTTGTCCAGAAGTCGGTCCGCTTACCTGTAATCGCGCGTCGAAAAGTCGCGCCCGACAGTTTCGCAACATCGAAGTTAACCTTCGGGCGTTCGGACGACTCTTGGACGACTTTTTGGCAATTTCTACACTGCCAAAGCGAAACGAAGATTTTTTCCGGCCACTTTGTGTCCCCCAGGGGCAAACGACTTTGGCTCGAAAGACTTCGAACGGGACACCCTGTGCACGAATCCTCTATAGTCTTCGAGGTTGCATAGCTCGTGTAACCGCAAAGATTTTTCTTCGTTTTTATTGTACGATGATAATCCGGTTGCTGTGCGGGTTCGTTCGATACGAATATATAATCGTTTCTTTTTCTTCTTCTCGTTTAATCGGAGAGGGACGAGGCGAGGCAACGAGAGAACGAGGGCGGGACGGGCTTTGATCGAGGCTCCGTCGAGGCCGCAACGAACGGCAATTTGCCTTAAATTTTTCACGCATTAGTCTTATCTGTAGAGTAACGCTATAAACTCGGTGATAGACGTAGAGATATTCCGACCCGCGAGCAACGCAAAAACACCAATTGGATCGCGTAAACGACGTTGGGATAAGTCGAAAGAATAAAAGCGGAGAGTAATAAGAGTGATAATAAGTAGAGAGAGAGAGAGTTGTGAGGTCAGGGCGATGGCGCCAGGGCTGAAGAGGGATACAACGCGTAGGAAAAAGAAAGAAGCATACACTTCGATCAATATCTGCCGAGGTAAAGATCCCCTGAAGTTTTTTGGTGCTCCGCCGGACACCGTCAAGTGCACTTTTAACGAGAGGAAAACTAAAAAAAAAAAAATCACAAAAAAAACCGAAAAGAGGACGAAAAAAAAACCGAAAAGAGTAAAATAAGTGGAAAAAATAACACGCTGGAGGAAGAGAAATATGGCCTAGAGATAAAGAGATTGTAGTAGGTTGATATTGTAGGCGAGTTAAGTAATAATTGAATCGAAGGAAGTTAACGTGAGAACGAAGAAAAAAAAGATTACGAGGTGAAACGAGAAAACGTGGAAAAAAAAAGGGAGGAGAATAAAGAGACGAAGGAGCGTTGTAACGAAGATTATTGATTGCGAATTATTTAACAAAGTAATATAAAGAAGAAGGGACGAGGTTTAAAAAAAAAAAACAAAGAGGAAACGAACGGTGGACAAATGATGGCAGGAACATTATTTTGAGCGGGCAATTATGATGTCGCGCGACGATACGGAGAGCGCGCTTGCTCCGACACACACACACACGTTTTAAATCGGCCTGGTTTGGTACAAAATGCGTACGCGACGAGTTGTAAAAAGTTTTTTTTTTCGCGCGAAAAAGTAACGAGGAGCGAGAAAGCGGCGTGGGCGAGGGGGCGACGAGGGAGGGAAACTTTGAGGGGAGAGAAAAAAAATGGAAACTTGTTCTGGTCACGAGAAATTGCCATTTTTTTTTGTTTGTTTTTTTTTTTTTCTTTTCTTTAGGTACACTTTTTTACAATTGACTTTTTTTTTCTCTCTTTCTTTCGTAGCTTCGTATAATGCGTTGCGGTAATTAACATTGCTAGCTGTGCATTGCGGAAGTGGATATTGTTTTTATTATTGTCATTAGTCTTTAACGTGTAAAGAGGAGAAACAAACATAAAGCAACAACAATCATGAACGACAAAGGACGATCAGCGAGCGCAAGAGAATACGCGAGCTTACGACTCATGCTTACTTGGAAAATACTATAAATAGCAATGTTAGATATTTTATTGATATTTATTGATTGTAAAGGACGATTCTTTTGATCGAACGAGCAAAGTACTAATTGAAGTTAATTTTTCAATTAACATTACAATATATATATATATATCGAGTGAGTCACTGAAACTTAGACACTCCGGGCACCAGTTGAAAAAGTGGAATACACGTGAGACACGAGGTTGACGTCTCCACTTGAAGAAAGAAAAAACCGAAGCGATCAAAACGTAGATCTCGACAAGTTCTTCAATTCTCATCTGTGACTTGATTTTGTCTGAAATGAATATTTATAGTACTTTACGAGTGTCCAGTTTCAATTGACTCACCCGATTTATATATGTACACTGAGGTTTTTTTTTTCTTCACTTTACCGAGTCAGAACGTATCCGAGAATTTTGGTTCCGACTTCACCAAACGACGATACGTTCGTTGATAAAATAATGATATATATATGTATGTATATCGAGTGAGTCAGTGGAAATTAGTCACTCGGGGGGGTAAGGCCACTGTAACGGCCCAAAAAAAAAGGTTTTTTCACTAATTTTTTGCTCCCGAAATTGAAGGTATTTGAAAAAAAACTTTTAATGGTGTTATCGGGCATACATTAAACTTTATTATAAAATTTTTTTACAGTAAAAAAAAAACAAAATGGCGGTTCCACAGCTATCTTCCCGGGACATGTTTTGCTTCCAGGGCTCCGCGGCACGCAGCACCACTGGTGCACTTTTGAATCTAGAAAAAAAAAAAACCATTAATCTAAAGGGCTATAGCTAGAGAATGTCGATCGGATTTTAAAAAGTATCAATTTTTGTGGATTTGGCGTGCGTTTGAAAAAAAAAATTGATTTTTGACGAAAAAAACGGCAAGTTTTTTGTTAATAAAAAATCAATAAATAAAGTTCTTGAAAATTCCGATCGACATTCTCAAGATAATGTAAATGTTCACATCTGGTTAAAATTTCAAGTAAAAAAAATGAAAATTGTTCGAGTTATGCTGCGTGCCATTTTGAAAAACCATGTTTCGAGAAAAACATGGGGGGAGAAAAACGAGAGGGTTTAAACTATTTTTTAAGCCAATAAAAAAAAATCGATTTTTCAAAAAATTTACAGTGGCCTTACCCCTTAAACAAAGTCGAATTCACGTAGAAATTACGTTGGGGTCTCCACTTAAGGGGTTAGACTACTGTGACGACCCGAAAATCAGGATTATCAGGAAGAATCGATTTTGGAGGAACAAGATGATTGAAAAATCGTTCGGATATTTATTTTTATGTACATTAACGAAGTCACGCACCGAATTTGATTTAAAAAAAATGAATAATTGAAGAAGTTTTTAGCCGCTCGGGTGATCTGAAGAAAAAAGAGTTTTTTTTTTCTCTTAAAATAGATAATATCGGCCACGACTTGACCAAGGTTTTTTTGTCATCGTGTTTCAATCGTAAAAAATACATTTCTTCGATTTTCCGAGGAAAACTGGACGTCGTCATTGTTCATAACCAATGTGAAAAAAACGTTAAAAAAAAACGTCACCCAAAACCACGTTACCATTAAAGTGAATAAGTGTACGAAATTTCGAGTCAATCCGTTCATTACGAATCGAATCGTGTACACCGTTTTGAAAAACAGTCACGAGAAAAACACGTTTAAAGTTTTACTAGCAGTTCTGTCGATTGTAATCATGAGTTTGTCTTTATTATGCGATTCTTGCACCACATGTTGGAGCTTCCTCGTCAATTTGAGTTGCCTCGAGTCAACGAACGATTTTATTGACGTTTCACAGTATCCTACCCCCTTAAAAAAAAAAAGACAGCAATCGAAATGTAGATCTTGACAAATGTTTCAAATGTTGTCGGTGATTATTTTTTTAATTTGAAGTTCATATTTATAGTAGTTTTCGAGTGTCCAGTTTTCATTGACTCGTTCGGTATATATATATATATATATATATATATATATATATATATATATATATATATATATATATGTACACTGATTTTTTCGCTTTATCGAGCCCGAATATATGCGAGAATTTTGGTTTTTTTCACTTTCCCCAACCATGATACGTTCATTGATAAATTATATATATATATATATATATATATATAATTACGATAAACGCGCTATATTTTCCAATTTATGTGAAACAATGTGCATCGTGAAAGGAATAACGGAAGGAGAAAAATACAAAGCAGAAAAACCAGTACGCGTAAGATACACGCCAGAAAACTTGCTTTTGCTAAGGATAATCCGCGATATATATATATATATATATACGGATATCCTTTCGCACGTGTCCACTACGCAAACGGACTTTAATTTTATTCAACATTATTTTTTACTACATTTCTTGTCTTTTTTATTTTTCGTTTTTAATTTTTTTTTTTTTTTTCGCTGTCTTCGAATATGTCATTGTGCCCGGTGAAGTTTTTTTTTTTTTAACGAATAATCGACCGTAAACTCGTGCGATGAACAAAATGAAGAGAAGCTGAAATAAAAAGGCTCCGCAAGTTGTTTGTAATTCCGTAGTAGTATTACCGAATAAACTTTCCTTATAATTCATTGTATAATATTGCGCGCGCGCAACCCGTATAGACACACCACCGTATTACACCGATTATAATAAAACACCGGAGAGAGCGTATTAAACCACACTCTGTATCGAACGCAGCAGTCACTCGTGTATACACTTGGTCACTTTTAGCACCGCTTGAGCGTGTTTGTGTGCGTGTGTTTGTGGTTTTTTTTATTTGTTTGTTTTTTTTTTTTTTTTTGTTTTTTTACATATCCCGTCTCTCTGCGAAGAGTCGAGATAAGGAGAGTAAGTGGAAGCATCGTTTGAGCATAATCTTCGTGTCGGCGAAATATTTACGGCGAGGCTATTGTAACAATATATATGTGTATATATATATATATATATATATGTGTGGATTGCGCCGAGGCTGAAAAGTTCTCGGCCCGGGATACTACGGAGCTTATGGGGCTTCGTATGGCACCTCGGCCGAGAACTTTTCAGCCTCCTCGTAAATTGATATATATGTATATATATTGATATTTATTGGAAAAAAAAACACGACACGCGCAGAGAAAAAAAATGCAAAGCTATGAAATTGGGCCGAGAAGGAAGGGGGAAAAAAAAAACCAGGAAACGAAGAATGAAAAGGATAAAAAAAAAATTGTCTGTGATTATCAGTCATAATAATCTCTAGGTCGACATATTTTTTAGACGATATTTTTTAGAAAATTACAAAATTTACGATATACCCCTATTATTGATATAGACTATTGGATCAAACGATGTGTGCTCCTGAGCATTGCGTAAAGATAAAAAAAAAAAAAAAGAATAAAGAAAGAAATAATAATAATGATAACGCTAAGAATATTGATAATATTAACGAAGAAAAAATACGAAGCGAACGCTGAGTGGACGAGGAGAGAGACGGATGAGCGTGAAGTATATGTAAAAATTGCGACGAAAAAAAGAAAAGTAAAGAGTAGGAAAAAAATTACACACGTTGTCGACTGTTTTGATACAGGATTATTGGACAGTTGAAGGATCGATGGCTGTTGTAAAATATTCGATGTTTGGACAAATAATTATCGAAAAGAGGAAAGTTAACTTACGAGAAAAAAAAACGAATAAAAGCGGAAAAATAACGAGGCGAGAGAGAGAGAGAGAAAAAAAAATTATAATAATTGAGCGTACGTCGGTGGTATTTTTTCTTTTCTTCGTTTTTTTTTTCGGCGATTCCTTGGCGCGATAACGCGAAAGAACGTGGCTCGGTGACGCGATGAAAAGCGAAAAACATCCAAGGACGAAAAAAAAACAGCGAGCGAAAACGTTTTCTCGAAAAGCTGAACGAAAGAAAAAAAAAAAGGTCAGTGTGTGATCGGAAAAAAAAAAAAATGTCAATCGCGACGATTTATCGTGCACCGTGCACGACGGAGGACGAAAAAAAAAAGGGGGAAGGAGAAAAAAAACCGCAAAGGGCGAGACGCGCTTCAACGTCGCGCGCAATAAAACGAAAATCGTCGTTATAAAAATCCATCTACTAAACCGTAGAAAATTATCGAATAATCGTATTACAATACACATTAGCCCAGAAGATATTATGCGCGTGAAATGCATTAGCGTGAACGGAGAGAAATAGAGGCGGAAGGGAGAATGAAAGAAAGAAAGAAAAAAGAACAAAAAAAATAAACACGAAACACGTAGTCGCTTCTCATCACACCGATTAAAGAGTTATAATTATACAAGAAGAAGAAAAAAGAGACAAAATAATGATATATATATATATATATATATATATATATATATATATATATACACGAATAAAAAATAAACATGTCGTCTATACACCACTCACAACTTATACCGATGTTTTTTCTAATTCAATGTTTTGTTAGTATTATATTACTATGAGCGAGGAAGGAGAAGAAAAACGAAAGAAAACACGAAAAAAAGAACAAGTGGAAAAAGAATTAACACAATAAAAAAAAACACACACAGACGAATGAAAAATATCACGTGCTGATAACTGTGATGATTGGTCCCTGTCCGGAGATTGTTTTCGCCTATTGATAATGCATTTTTTCCAGCTGCCATTCGGGAATGACGGAAGATCCTTTTACTCGTTACTCGTTGATCGGTGAACGTTTACTCTCCTTTGCAGCAACGAGTGTACGAATTATGGCGTTACCCCCACTTGTAGCGCAAAAAAAGGTCTTTTTCATGATTTTTTTTAAAGAAGACTACAAAACTTTTTTAATCGATCAATATACCATCTCAAAGAACACATCTTGAAGAACTTTCAGTAATTTTTTTATTGAAAAATATTACATTGTTTAGTGGCAAATGGCCGTCAATGAAATAATGTTTTTATATGCACGGTTTGCGGTGACCAACATTGCGGCGAAGTGGATCATCTGAAAAAAAAATGCGGATGGATTTAGTCAAATATAAGTATAAACTAGTCTTTAATCGAAGGATTTTAAAAAATATTCATTTTTCACAAAATGGCGGACAGTCAAAGTTAATGGTTCGATTTTAACGAAAAAAAACGGCCGTTTTTTGGCTATAAAACGGCCATGTTTTTTCGAAAAAAAAAATCGAACGATTAAAGACTACATTTTTATGTATTAAATAAGCCTGCAAAATTTCAAGAAGATCGGTTCATTAGTGTTCGAGTAATCTTGGTCACCGACTTCAGAAATGCCATTTTGAGAAAAACGCGTTTAAAGTTTCAATTTCAGTTCTTCAATTCACGGATTCTTCTCTTTCAACGCTCATATCTCAGTCAATTTTGTTCGGATCGACTTGAAATTTTCAGGACATATTCTCAGATACTTATACTTCAAAAAAATGCAATAAAAAAAAATCGATTTTTTCAAAATCGCAAGTGGGGGTAACCCCTTAACTACTCGCTCTCTTGCAAAGTTCAACATTTATTTGTGAAAATACCACAAGGATTTTTACCAGTAAAGCAGTGTTTGTAGTCTTCAAAGTAATCGAAGATGATTGGGGCGATTTGATCGATTTAAACGCTTGTATTATTGTGAAGTTTTCGAGGAAAAACATGAAAGTCAAATTGTATTTATAAAAGTGCAAGTAAAATTTTAGTCACTCGAAGTGTCTCCATGATTATCGATTGGCTTAAAAATTATGAATATTATTTTGTTGGCGATACTTGTTGTTGCACTTTTCGAATTTTTGCACCTTAAGGGGCTATACCAGTGCGAACGGTGAAAATTTGGGTGATTTTCGGGAATTTTTTGGAAGAGTACTCAATTAAATGTTGCGGAAAATTGAGAATATATTTGGCTATGATTGACCAATATTACATAATTTTTTCGTAGAAAAATATTGCGCTGCCTTCGGAGGCGCCAAAAAAAACTTCCTCCACTGCTGACACGATTCCGGCCGTTTGAGTAGCTGAAACCGAAAAAGGGAAAAATGTCGTTAAACTGGAAGGTAGAAAAACTTTTGTCAATCAAATTGTCTGTTTTATTTTCGATTATCTTGAAAATGATGGAGACTGTTTAATTGATAACAATCGTTTGGAAATAAAATGTTCAACTTTTCATAAAAGTACGTAAAAAATTTTAATCACTTAAATTGACTATTATTTTCGATTGACTTTAAAATGATGAACATTATTTTATTGACATAAACCTTTCTTGTCCTTTTACAAATTAATATTTTACTTTGTAAGAAAAAAAAAACAAGACATCAATTCGTACACTTAAAAACATATACAAAATAACAATGCGGTTCAAATTTTTTAAAATAAAAGCTAAAGTAAAACGAAAAGTTTTCAAGATAATTAAAAAAACGTTCATTTTAAATTACCGTCAAAAATATGGAGATCATTATATTGATGAAAATTCTTAATTTTTTAAAATAAATTGGGATTTACAAGAAAATTGAATAACCAATTTGTACAGTGGATACATGTATACACACGTACACCTTTATGTATGGATATTAGACTCTTTCAAATTAAATCGATAATTTTTTTTAGCTTCACACAATCTTAAACTATACTTGGACATAAAAAAATAATCCCCCGAAAGGGGGGGCTGGTCCTTCAAGGTTGAGAGGTGCCTCATCGCACTTTTGTCTTTTATTTCGTTAACGATTTTGAGTCCCCAATTGCAAATAATAAAATTCTGAAAATTTGGTACGTTTTTGTATGAAGTATTGCAGAGGTCGCGTAAAAATTTCACGACGATTAGGAAGCTCGTTATTGAACAATTAACATTCACAAATTAAATGTTGTCTTATGGAAACTGAGGTAACTTTGCAATAAGTTTTTTTTTACCTCTCAATTTTGTAATATCTACAATATACTGAAAGCAACGGAAACAGAACGAAGTTTATTGATCATTTTTTTTATTTCTTTTAAAAATTGTTCTTAACGAAATGTTAATTTTTTAATAACGAGCTTCCTAATCGTCGTGAAATTTTAACACGACCTCTTAAATACTTCATACAAAAACATACCAAATTTTCAGAATTTCCTTATTATTTTTTATTTAAACCCCTATGGATGTTGAAGTAATGATGATAGAATTATGAAAATTTGATATGTTTTTATATGAAGTATTCAGGACGTCGTGTAAACATTTCATGACGATTAAGAAGCTATTTATTGAACAATTAACATTAACATGTTTCATAGGGACTCAACATCCTTAATACCTAAATAACGATTTTGCATGAATGGAACATACATATTTCTTGTTCTAAAATGATGAATATATTTTAAACTTATGTATAAATACCGAATATACTATAAAAAAACGGTCTTGGTTATCGCAGCAATAATTATCGGTCGATATATACGTCGATAAATGCAAACAAAAATAAAAAATACAAGAATCCCCGTAAAAATGAATTTTTTATTTCCGTCAATAATTTTCAACGAATACCTTCGTTGATACGCTGTTACGATCATCATTTTCGGCTGCAAAAAACTTGACTTATTGCAATTGGGGTTTTTTTTCAATGGTCTTGAACTATTTGGAACAAATATTGCTTTTGTTCCTCATTTTTAGTTAACACATTATTATATTCGTCGACAAGGGCTACTCCACGTTCAGTTTAATTATTTATCGAAAGCCCTTAAGGACGTTTGAAAGCTTTCAATAGATTCCCATTGTCCGAGAAACTCATCCAGGAAATCATGGGGCGATTCACATTGTTGAATTATTATATTAATTAATTATAATAATTAAAAGTCGTATAATAAATAAAAAAATAATAAATAATAAATAAAAAAAAATAGTTTTATAATAAATAAAAAAATAAAAAAATAAATAATTTAAAATAATTAAATTATTATATTAATTAATTATAATAATTAAAAGTTTATAATAATTAAAAAATTATAATAATTAAAATAATTATAAAAAATTATAATAATTAAAAGTCGAGACGCTTATGCGTCTCGACTTTTGAGTGATGAAATGACTGATGTCAATTTCAGGCAGTGTTTGACACTCGCTATCACTCAGGGAAATGCGCTGTTGATTTTTCGATGTGCTCTCACGTGTCCTTAAGGCTATTAACATCTTTCGTTTCACATCTATAAGAACCATCGAATCGAAAAATGCGTTTTCATGAATAAATATTTGTTTCTAAACATCGGATGGTAACAATAGAATTATGTTTTAAATGAAAATCATTCAAAAAATTCATTTTTACGGGGATTCATGTTTTTTTTGCATTCATCGACGTATATATCGACCGATAATTGTCGCTGCGATAGCCAAGACCGTTTTTTTGTTTATAGTATATTCGGTATACATACGTTTAGAATATATTCGTCATTTTAGAGCAAGAAAAATGTATGTTCCGTTCATGCAAATTCGTTATTTACGTATTAACGAAATAAAAAAGACAAAAGTCCGATGAGGCACCTCTAAATCTTGAAGGAACGTCGCCCCCTTTCGCGAGGATTATTTTTCTATATCCAAGTATAGTTTAAGATTGTATCAAGCTAAAAAAAGATTATCGATTTATTTTGAAACAGTCTAATGTATACGTATACATATATCTTTCTCTCTCCCTCTCTCCGGCTTTCCCATTCTCGGGAATACTTTAAATATCGCCGCTTCGCAATTAGTTTCGCAGTACAAAGCAATATCTTATCTCCCTTTGTCCGTTCCCACACTCGCATAGCGCGCGAGCAAGTGTTTCGTAATTAGCCGTTACTACACGCTCGCGCTGCGCGCGCAAGCGCGTTTGTAGAGGACCAGAGAGAGAGAGAGAGTGAGAAGGAGAATGGCAGGGAAAAAAGAGCAGCATGCGTCCAGCATGTGCGCGCGTAGACGCAATTCGACGCGTTGCGCGCGACGCGCTTCGGAGCGCTCGCCGCGTTGACTCTCGCGGCTCGTTAGTGCACTCCTCGCCCTCCCGCCTGCTGGATGCTGCTCTCATTCCCGTGAAATAAAATGGAAAAATAAAGAAACGATGTTTTTCCAGGACAAAAGCCTCAAGTATTGAGAGGAGGGTCGTTTTTCATCGATGAGCGTTGAAAAAAAAGTCGATTTAAAAAAAAAAAAAAAATCCGCCGAGATTATCGGGTTGGCGAGATCGGGATTTTGAACATTAGATGTCAAAATTAGATGTCTTGACATCTAATTAATATAGCTTCGCTATATTAATAATCGTCTCTGTAAAATTTCAGGGTCGGTTATCGACCTTAGAGATAGAACCAATGTTGCCAAATATCAAACCTAAAAATACTACGCGAATCGTTGGAATAGCTATTTTTTCATTTTTCCAATTAAATGTGAACATTAAACAGTTTAGAAACGGAAAATTTTAGTTATTACAAATTATTGTTTTTGCATATGTTAAAAATATAAATTGTACAGGTCACAAGTATGATCAGTGGTACGACTAGTGTGAAGCCATACGTTAATCAATCTTGTGTGTTCCAGCGGAAACTCATCCTTGTCGACTTCATCAGCATCCATTACTTTGTGGCTATTTGAAATTGGAACCATAGAGTCAGTTATGAAGATTGAACTACTTGGCTTTTTTATTAGAATTAACAGCTATTCGCAATTATTTGTGGGCAAAAATGTTTAATTCGCCCAAATTCGCGACAATACTGTCATTTTTTTCAAAAATATTGGTGGCCCAGGTGGCCCAGTATTCCATGAGTTCTTTGACACGGATACATTTTTAGCAAAGTGATTATTTTTACTAAATTGAATATTTTCAATATTTTTATTTTTGACGATTTAAATTGATATTTTCCAAATTGTAATTATGCAGACATATCGAGAAACGTTCGAAGTTTATTCCTTTTTTTTTAAATAAAAACCGACCGAAGGCTTGTTAATGGCAGGTGGGTGAAGTACTATCCGGGTCAAATTGACCCAGTGTATCAAAAAAGTGGCCAAATATGTGTGTCAACGAAAGGTTACAAAGAATTAATTTTAAAGTAATAAGTAAGATGAGCAAAAAATCGTTTAGACAGTAACAAAGTTGTGTACAAATTTGCACTAAAACGCATTAATAATTAAAAAAGCTATAATCAATCTCGTGAGGGACTTTTGAACGTAAGGGCTTTATTTTTCGTATTTTTATAGCAATAGAGGTGAACTTTTCAAAATGGTTTTTTCTACGAAGATTGTTCGTACTTATCGCGGCTGCTTAAATTTCATAAATAATTCGTTGAGGATTAATAATCAATTCTAAGGTTACGAAATCATAAATGAGAAAAATAAAATAAAAAAGACAAGCTAAGCGGAATTGAATTCAAAATACTAGGCAGATAAGCTGAGCATGCCACAACTATGCTAAATTATCTCCTCGAAATACTACAAACAAACATCATTCATATTCATCGCGGCCGGTTAGGTATTGAAATAAACTGATGGGATATATACAAAAACGCCATTACGATTATTATAATCGTAATCATCTTTCTTTCGAATCGACACACTATTTTGTATTGCTTCCGTAATTATGCAGCTTACCCGACAGTACGGTGAATAAAGCTAGGGCGAACGGCGCATGCGTGCTGGTCAGGAGGGTAAAAGACAGAAGAGCAGCTTCTCTCTTCGTCGCACAGTTTTTCTCTTTGCCGTCGCGCACCAAGCGGTAGATATCGGAATTAAAAACAGCTAAGCGTACCTACCCCCACTGCGGTCGCTGTCAGACCCGTATGAGAACGTGGACTTGACTGAGTTTTTTTTCTTATCGCGTTTCGATCTGTTTTCTTTTTCTTTTCTATTTTTCGAGGAAAAAGGACATCATTATTGTTAACAACTAATGAAAAAAATGTTAAGAAGAAAAACGTTGGTCACGACTAAACTATTATTACACTCAATAAGTGTACCAAATGTCAAGTCAATCCGGTCATTAGATGTCAAGAAATCGTGTACACCGTTCTGTGTATTAAAACTTCTGTCAAGTTTTAGTACACAGAAATCGTTGCGCTATCTGCTCTCACTAAATCGCCTGTAACTTGGTCAATATTCTATGTTTCAACTTGAACATATTTTCACACATTCTTAAATACGTATACTTTGAAAAAATGCAAAAAAAAATATTTTTTACCTGTTACAGTGGTGGCCCGCATTAACAAATGTATTGATATATGAAAAAATCATCCGATCATACGATAGAAAACGTTATAAACGGATGAATAGATTTTTAGACACGCCGGGCATATCACAAAACATCGTCTTCGACAAAAACACAAAAGGAAAAATCACACAAATCTTCCCAACCGGGTCAGTTGGTGGAATTTTTTCCAAATCTTTATTGCAAATATAATTTACGACTCCAGGCTATGAAAGCGGCAAAAGTCGTGTTTTTGAAATTTCAAGCTACACCCCATAATTTTCAGAAGCAGTCAGACGTCCGATCAAAGTTAGAAGTTTCCGTAACATCGAATGCGTCACTTGAGCACATCCATTCGGGTTTGCTTCCGAGCATTTGTTCAGGAAAGCGAGACGGAGAGACTACGATACACATAACCTACAATTAATTCCGCGGCACTCGGCCAACCGACGGTTGAGAAACAGATCGAAAATTCTATCCTAATGATCGACAAGTTTAATTCGGGACGAGTTTTCACGGTGCAAATAATCGATACGGCTATATTTGTGTCCTGCGTCAGAAACGGCGAGACCGACGTACTTTCGGCGACTTGCACGAGTCAAAATACACAATTACACGCGAATATTTCGTATAGATAAGTGTTGGCTCTGCCTCGTTACTATTTTTACGTCATTCGAGCTGCAATACAGTGTGATATATCACGTGCTTTTTGGGCGCTACGGAGTCTCGGAGGTTTTTAAAAATTTTTTTTATTAAAAATAAAATTTGTTAGGCTATAGGTCAGACCTACTTAGCCAAAGTCTCGGAGGTTTGTGCGTTCAACGGTGTGCGCCCTCTGTGAAGGAGCGACGGAAGCGCCAGGAACATCGCGGCGTCCTGTCGCCGATAAAATATCGGTTCACGGCGAACTTGAATCGAGCCACTCGTCTTCGATTCTATTGATAATAAAATACAATAAAAAATAAAAGGCCTCCGGAAAGTACATTGTCTCGTGTCACTTTTTTAACGATCTGCATCGATCTTCATCTGAAAAAACAAAGTTCACTTTCGTATGTTCTCTACACGTCCACGTAGAGAAAAGTCACTTGGGCTAAATGATGCGACGACGCACACCATTCAAAATTGTCCGAAACATATTTCTGTATCGTTAATGAATGCAACGATATTTGAGTGGATCGTTTTCAATGGGACACCCTGTATGTAGGTGGTTGGTCGACGGCAGGGCGGCGCGGTATGCGTGCGGCGCCGAGCGCGCTGGAGTGGGGGCGGCGCGGCGGCCAACACGAGCGCACTGGTGGGGGTAGAGGGCGGCAAAGCAACGTACCGCGAGCGCGCGAACTCTCGCGTCTTATCGGTGAACTTTCTAATTCGCGCGTTTGCGGATATACTGCGCGCGTGTCGTTATTAGGATTTTCGTTTGCGCACCTTGCTATTGTATCTAATATATCTATATATCTATACATCTATATATCTATATATATATATCTATATATATATATAAGGATTTTTTTACGAATTTTTTTCTTCAAATTAACGCCACTTTTTTTAAATCATTATTTTAGAAAACCCCTACGTACTAGACTTTTTTTTGACCTTCACCAAATATATTAATAATCGTCTCTGGAAAATTTCAGGGTCGGCTATCGACCTTATTACGGAGAACAAAAAATATAAAAATATAATACGCGCATGTATGAGAATATTATAATTTTTGTGCAACACAGTAATCTCTAAATCTAGCATTTAATAATAATCAATAATTTCTCGTTATAATTTAGTGATGACGATTCAGTCATTTCCCTACTTACTTATCAATCCCGCCAATATGACTCGTTGCAATGATAGCGATTACTTTTTTCCTATTATCAGAATAATATATTTCGTTAGCTAAAGAAATTAAAAATAGAGTTTTCGTATTTTTTTTATTTCACAGTTCATCTGAATCCTACAGTGTCGTTATTCGTCCATTCACTAGGATAAATCCACTTGTACTTTGAACGCGAATATCTCGGACAATTTTTGTCGCGTGACATGTTGAAGAAAGAAAAAGCATTTTCCTCCCAATGGAACACCCTGTGTGCTCGCGAAGGAAAGCCTGATAGTGAATCAACCTGCACATATAGATAATATCACACATATCGCAATATCAAATTGCGCATCGTATATTTATTTGCCAACAGGACTAGAATCTCCCACGATGGTTTATTCTTGTTAGGGGACGCGACCACGTGCGAGTCGAGCAGACGCGCTTGACGGCACGTGAAAGATGAAATTGCGACACGCCTCGAACTCGTCGATTGGCAAAGGTACCCGAGAAAACAGATAAAAAAAATAGCCTTGTTAACTCGAATAACCGTAATCTCGAATCGAAACTGATTTTTTTTTCCAAATATTTACGAATTTGTCGCGATGTTCGTTGAACCGAGTTTCGATGGTCGGAAAGGTCGAGCTTCTGGGCGCCACCGCTTTTCGCACGTTTAACAGTAGACTTACCGTCATGCGCGAAACATAGGCGCGGTTGTTCCAGCAGCGAAGTGCGCGTGGCAATGCAGCGTGACTCAATGGCAGACCAAACGTAAAAAACCCAGAGCAAATGTAAAAAAACAGGGCGAGAGAGAGAGAGAGAGAGAAATTAGTCGTGACTCGTGCCCGTTATCTTCGCAGCCAAGAGCACGTACACGGTCAACATAACCTCACAGTTTTCTCATAAACAATCAAGTCTCTCAGGGGAAAAAGCATCAGTTCAAGCTTTATTCATCAAGCATTATTCATCTCTGCGAAATGTCAGCTATCTGTCTCTAATCATGTGTCACGTGGTATACTTTGTACATGGCCATGACAGAATGTCCACGCGCATACGCTGGTCAGTCCTATTTGCAAATTTGCCCCCCTGCGATTAACCCTTTTGCTTTTTTTGTACATTATGTTTTGTCAAACGGTGCAAGTCGTGTCTCAAAATCAATTCGTCTGATTCACATCAAATTCGGATGGCGCGTAGTTTATAACTTTTTCTATCGTATGACCAGACGATTTTCCCATAAGTTTATCCATTCGTTAATAACAATTGTTCGAAAATGAACATAGACGAAAAAAATGCTTTTTTCGTCAAAAATCGGACTTTTGCAACGTTCAAGATTTCAAAAAAGTTCCCGGTCTTACGAAAGTTCGATTATTATACTAAAGCTGCATTCTTCATTTTTCGTCTCGACGGCACTTCCTGTAAATAATAATAGCTTCGTTGTTTACCAATATTTGTCAATTAAAAAAAAACTCAACCTCGGCAAGACTATGTATCAATTGTATGTAAAATCCCGACTTCGTCATCACGTTACTCCCATCATGAAAAAAAAAACATTGAAAATCGATCTGCTGTACCCTAACCTCCACAGTACAATCTTCCGTCTGGGTAAATTTCGCGCGGCCATTCGCGTCTCCGAGCGCCACCATCGGTGACTCTTTTCCCTATTACGGCCGACCCCTCCCTCGCGTCCTCCGGCGAACTTGCGACTAAACGCGCGAACGCATCCCCCTCGCGCGACTTCCGCGCGGTCGCTACTTAGTCACCAGTCACCTCAAGGACGTTCGTGGCGCTCTGTAATTGGGATAGGTCGTACCGAGGGAGAGATGAACCGACGCGCGCCCGCCTCGCCCCCCAGCTCCTACGTGCGCGCGTGAACATTCTTTTTCGCGGCGAATTTTGTTATTCTCCCGTTTTTCTGCCAATTTTTTTTTATGGCGCCTGGCCGGAGCGTCGCGACGCTCCATCGTGCTCGCGATTCCGAGCGTCGTAGCGAAGCTCATTTCGCACGGGTGGCTTGACGAGCGGCGGTTGGCGGCCAGGAGGGAGGGAGCGAGAAAGACAGTCAGGCGCGGCGTAGCGAGAGAGAGAGAGAGAGACAGACAGAGGCAAGCGCGGCCCAGTGGGATCGAGAGTAGCGAGCGCGGCCAAGCAGAAAAGAGACGGACAGAGGCAAGCGCGGCGTAGCGAGAAAGAAACAGACGTAAGCGCGCGTGGTATTACGCGAGTGAGACACAGGCAATAGCCGCGTCGTTGCGAGGATCGCGTGCCTCAGGACGCGAGCTCGTCGCGGTTTGTACACACGAGTTCGCGTTATCGTCTCTCGTACGTGGCGGCTGCCATGGCTTTTGTCCGTCGTTACTTATTCTTTTACACCCGTGCTCGTTCATATTAGCGCGATCAATCGATCGGTGAATCAAGAGGTGAGCGTGTACTCGAAGCGGCTCTCCCTAGTGTTAATACAGGCATACACGTATAGGTTACGTTACTATACGTTACGCGTGTGCACGAGCGCCTCGATTTATCGTGAATGTCGGGCTGACGGACACGCGGTTTGCTGGTCGCGCGAACCCAGCGGAGTCTCGGGGAATGCTGGAGACACGCGCACGCGCGCAACACGGATTATTTTGGTTTCGCCGGTTTCGCCGCTGAGTCAAGGAGCAGCAGGGGGTAAGCGAAACTGCCTTACCTACCGAGAGCACGCGCGCTGCCGCGGTTCGCGTACCCCCCACAGGTACACGTTCGCGGCAAAAATAAGCACTATACTGCTGTATCGTCGATATTTTTCTCATTGCCCAAATTGGAAGCTATTCTCTCGATTGTCGGGGAAAACATTGTTTCCCCTGAGGGCGGAACTCTCGATCGAGTTCTCAGCCCGGAGAAAGGAATGATCTCTTTTTCGCGGCGGTCCTCACGTGCCCCCGGTTAGTTCGCAGCCGCTGGCGGCGCTGCGGTCGACCGGGATCTGGATTTACGCCGAAAGCTCACGTTTTTCGGCTGCTAAGGACGCTTGAGGATTCTCTTGATCCCGGATATCGTGGGGCCCGACACTTTTGGGATTGCAGATCGGACATATCGGGGAAAATATTTTTGCACGGTTTTGCTTCGTTTGGTGGGTAGAGAGGATTATAGACGGTCGAAAATGGTCGGGAAGAATTATGGAGTTTGAGGAAAGGTTTTTTTTCGTATTGCGACGAGGAAATCGTAATCTTTGGGCAATTTGACAGCGTCTCAACTGGGTATGCCTAGTTGTAACAATCGAAAACATCTTATTGTTCGCAATTTTTTGGCAATCGTGATGATAAATTTTTGCTAAAATTAGGTTTTCGAAAGATTATCGTTTGAACAATTCTCTCTGAATATTAGTGTGAAAATATTCAATTATAATCGTTTTATTATTATATCGATGAACCAGATCATCTAATATAATAAAATCGAACCAATTTCGTTACTGCATCAATTTATCCTCTAATCAATCGAAGGAATTTCCGAAAAATCAAATAAAGGAAATGGCGCGTGTTCGAAGTGAGTGTTCAAAGTCCAATATTTTCCGGCAAATTGAGGCTTCCAAAATGACTTACACTTTTTTCAGGATAATGAAAATGAGGCAAAATAAATTTAACGAATTTTCGCTGCATTCCACAATGCAAACTTCAACATTGTAATGACTTGATATATTTACAGGCAAAAGTGAATATTATATATATATATATATAACTGATTAACATTAAAAACAGTTGATATCACCGCCGATGCTTTAATTTTTTTGTCAAAATTGTCAAATTTTTTGTCAAAATTGTCATTTTGACTTTTGGTTTTTCTTCCGGACTACCTTAAGCCTCAAAAATGGTGAACAAATATTTTCATCTAAAAAAAAATAACGAAGATGAGCACATTTTTTCCTCGCCTGAGGGTATCTCCCTCTCGAGACCCCTAGGCTATAAAATTATGCGGTAAAACAATCGTTACTTCAAAGGTAGTTCAAACGATAAACGTAATCGATTTGTTTTTTCAAAATTCGCCAACGCGCAATTTTCCAGTCGATTTCCGAACAATTTCGTCCACTCTAGTTGAACCTTTCACCCGCCAGATGGCGCGCTCCGTTGCCCCGGTGGTTAAATCATTCCGCATTGAGAATCGTGACTAACGTCCCGCCAATGCGTGTAGCTCCGTGTTTGCTCGAATAACCGGCTATTCGAGTGGTTAAAAAAAAAGCCGTCAAGTGCACAAGTCACGCATCAATAGACGTTGCCGACAATCTCTATTTCTCTCCTTTGCTCTCTCTCTCTTTCTCTCTGCCGACTATGCGTAAAAACCTATTTGCCTCCTTCACTGCATCGCGGACCAAAGGATGGCACGATTTTGGGACGAAAGCGCGCGGGAAGTGCAACGCGTGCGCCTCGTCCTCGTAGAATTAGTGGAAAAAAAAGGAGCAATAGCGAATCGCGCATGCGCGTGCGTGGATGCGCGCGTCTCGCTTCGCCGACGCGACAACAAAATCTCACTCTCCCTCTCTCTCTCGCACTTCGCGTTCGCTTACACGCCACCACGTAACGTAAATATTTTCACGGGTAACAGAGAAAAGATGCGTAATAAATATGGGAGCGTATGTGGCAAGAGAAAAAAAGGAAAACGCAAAAAAAGAAATAGTCGAAAAGAAAAGAGAAAAGGCGGAAGAAAGTTAAAAATAAAAGAAAACTGGAAAACATTGAGAAAAAATACGCATAAAATAGAACAATGAAAAAACGCGGAACAAAAGTAGAAAAAAAACATTAATAACGTAGAAAGGGGAAAAGAGAGTCGAAAGAAAGAGAAAAAAGCGCAAAAGGGGGAAAGAACAGTAGAAAAAAATTAATTACACAGAAAAAAGGAAGCAAACGCTTAAAAATTGAAAAAATAAGAAAAACGCAGTACAAAAGTGGAATAAAATAAACATCGCAAGGAAAATGGGAACGTCGCTGGGGCAAGCGGTTGCGAATTTTCTATTTGTTATCGCGAGTCCGGCATCTGAAAGTTCCCGATAATAAACATTGTTATTGCACGATGATGAGCGTATCCACCGGCTATAATAATGTGAGTGTGTCAGGGGCGGATCCCTCGCAGGTTACCGCGATCCTCGTACAATATCGCGTATAAATAGATAGAGATTATTAATTTGATTACCGACTCGTGCGACCTTAGGCTCGGCCTTGCGCGTACGACGGTAGCCGTACGTTCGTTTCCTATCAGCCAAAGGCTCTCTCTCTCTCTCTCGCTCTCGCTATCTCTATCGTCTTATCTCGACAGCGCCAGACTCGTCGGGGCCTCGCACTCTCGACGACTCTTCTCTCTCTCGCGCTCTTTCTCCTACCCCTTCCCCTCCTTTTTCTCATCGTTCTGCAGTTGCCAAGGGATCTCTCTCTCCCTGCCTCCCCCCCCCTCTCACTCTTTCTTCCTTTCGTTCTTCTCGTACGTTTTCTTTTTTATTTCCAAAAATACACATGCGATTCCGCAGTGTGTTCCGTGCGTTGTCACGCGCGCGTAAGCGCCCCCTGCTGTTCGAAGTGTACGATAGCGGGAGAATACATTTCGGCGGCGCGAGGCTATCTCGCGCAACCTGGAGCGCGTACGAGCCGACTCGTACGCGTTTGTTGTTGAACCGGAAGTCGGGTAGATCGTCGAGCCGGCAAACCGCTGAAGGTCGAGAGTCCCGTGCTCGATCTCGCTGCGGGTGTCGTTGACACTGCGTTGGTGCTGCGACGCCTGCGTACGATGACTACGCTATATATATGTATATATACAATTATTAGGTCGCCACGTGTTTCCAAGGGTCTTGCGATTTTGCGACGGAGAAAATTATAATTTTGAATGGTTTTTCGAGTCCTTTCCGAAAAAAAATATACCGTATTTTCGTGACGATTAGTATGTGGCAGAAAAAATTGAACATTTCGAAAAAAATATCGAAATTCCATTATGAGGATAGCAGAATGAAGATAATTAAATTCCGAATGCGAAACACTTCTGATAAACTTTTTGCGGGCATGCCGTCATCGGGAAAAAAATTATCGAAGATGAATTTTAACGACCACAGTGAGGCGCTGAAAAAGGTCGTTTTTATCGAAATTTTTTTGGTCCACTAGATTATTGACACGAGATGTGGAAGAAAGATATGCTATTGAGCATACATTGAACTCATTTCGTGTCATTTTTTATCGAGAAGGATTAAAAATGAACCACGTTATTGAGGTATAATGGAGCCTCTGTATAAAAAATGTGGTCCAACGGCCGGGTCGATAACTTGACAATGGTTGGTCTGAATAATGGGAATGAAAAAGTTTAAAAATTTCGTGACGATTGAGAAGCTATTTATTGAACAATTAACATTAACATTTTTCATAGGGACTCAACATCCTTAATTATCTTCATTCTACCGGACTCGACATTTTTCCCAGAATGCTCAATTTTTCATAGCGCATACTAAACGTCACAAAAAGACGTTGAATTTTTTTTCTACGGAACTTTTGAAAAATCATTTTTTTTCGGTTGCAAAATCGCGCCAAGTCCTTGACAAACATATGGCCAATGTATAATTGTCACCACATACATATGAAGTTTATTTTCGAGACATTCTACTTCGCGAACCGTCCCGTGTCGGAAATCAACGATGCGTTTTTAAAAGCGTTACCCCCACTTGTAGCGCCAAAAAAGGCCTTTTTCATGAATTTTTTAAAAGAAAACTACAAAACTTTTTTAATCGATCAATATACCATCTTAAAGAACACATCTTGAAGAACTTTCAGTAATTTTTTTATTGAAAAATATTACATTGTTTAGTGGCAAATGGCCGTCAATGAAATAATGTTTTTATATACACGGTTTGCGGTGACCAACATTGCGGCGAAGTGGATCATCTGAAAAAAAAATGCGGATGGATTTAGTCAAATATAAGTATAAACTAGTCTTTAATCGAAGGATTTTAAAAAATATTCATTTTTCACAAAATGGCGGACAGTCAAAGTTAATGGTTCGATTTTAACGAAAAAAAACGGCCGTTTTTTGGCTATAAAACGGCCATTTTTTTCGAAAAAAAAATCGAACGATTAAAGACTACATTTTTATGTATTAAATAAGCCTGCAAAATTTCAAGAAGATCGGTTCATTAGTGTTCGAGTAATCTTGGTCACCGACTTCAGAAATGCCATTTTGAGAAAAACGCGTTTAAAGTTTAAATTTCAGTTCTTCAATTCACGGATTCTTCTCTTTCAACGCTCATATCTCAGTCAATTTTGTTCGGATCGACTTGAAGTTTTCAGGACATATTCTCAGATACTTATACTTCAAAAAAATGCAATAAAAAAAAATCGATTTTTTCAAAAGCGCAAGTGGGGGTAACCCCTTAAAATGTCAAAGACCGACCTCAAAACAGCCAGCGGTGCTGACGGTCAAAATTGCATAGGTGTAACGAGTTCGAAACGTCGTTTCACCATATATTTATAGATATGTGTGTGCGAGTGGTGTATCCGGAGAACGTAAAAACCTGTTCGCGTCCGAGTTCTCTCGGCACTAACCATTTCGATTGGGGCGAAGCCGAGCTCGCATTCTTTTCTCTCTCTCTCTCTCTCTCTCTCTCTCTCTCTCCCGTTTGTTCAAATTTAATCTTCAACTTTATTACGTTTATGTAAAGTAATTTTTCTTTTGTTCTTGTATGGACCCCGTTTTTTCTTTACACTTTCGTCTTTTATTCTGTCCTACGAAGGATCAGAATGCCATGCCAGAGAACGTTTTTTCCCTAGAGCAAGAATAAACGTAACTCGATCTAAAAACCGCCCCCTCTCTTTCTCCCTTGAATTTTCATTTTCTGCACAATTTTTCAAAATATTCTATATTCCGTTATCGCCTCGTATTTTTTTCATTTTTCCTTTATATCCGATCTTAAGGCCTGCGAATTTGACAATTTTTTTTTCGTACGAAAAAGTGATCCACTCATAAAATTAATTACACATCTATTTAGTACGAATGTCAGGCTGTTAGAAAGTATATATTCTCTTTTTTCGATGTACAAAATGGCCGACTACTAATATTTTCTTTTGTTATTTTTTTTAGCCTCTCCGCGGCGTGACATTTAGAACGAAAAACAAAAATTCTCGTCAATCTACATTAGAATACCTAGAGAAGTACGTACGGAGTTAAAAAAAATATTGTTAAATTCGCACATGATTTTGTACCCGTTACTGTGGCCTAAGGCCTTAATTTCTCTACATTGTGAAATTGGTTTTTCATTCTTCGAATCTTCGTTTTTTAATGTCAGTTGATTTTTTCTCATTTTATTCGTACTTCAACATTTTCTCGAGAGTTGCCGCCTCTCCCTCTCCCATCGTCTATTTTTTTGCTCGCCCTCTCAGCATCACCGAAGACTTTTGAATCGTGACGTCTTTGAATGACGGATCTTCGTCGCTGTAGTTTACCGTCCGCCCCGCTGGGTCTGCAAAGACATGTGCGATTTTCCGATTTCGTTGATCGGAAATCCACATTGATCGCGTACGAATCGCCACCCACCCCCTTCTGTTATTCCGGGCGCGCCGTGGTCGCGGGGCCGCCTGCGTGGAAATCTGTGGAAATAAAGAGTGCACGGAGTCGCGAGACGGCCGGGCGCAGCTCGGTTTGATGAACTTTCCGAGCGCGATGCGCGCTACTGTAAGTAATTAGCGGAGTTGGACGCCATTAAATTAACACATGCGCGCGCACACACGCACACACACACACACATATATACCGGGTGTCTCATTTAAAACTTGAACACTATTTATCTCGAAAAATATTATATTATATAATTATATTATATTATATTATATTATATTATATTATATTATATTATATTATATTATATTATATTATATTATATATTATATAATAAAATATTATATTAATAAATAAATATTAAAAGTATATTAAAACTTTGAGGATACAACGGGGGACGTCCAAAATTCAAAATGGCGACGTTAAGGGAGCTTTCCAGTGTGAAATTTTCAAAAAATCGATTTTTTTTTTTTGCTTTATCGAATAGTATACACTCTTCCGAATATTCCCTGAAATTTTCATGCCGAAATTCAGATTATTTCGGTTACTGTACAGCATTTCTTGGAAGAAGGCAACGGAGCGCTACAGCTACAGCGAAACTTTGAACGCGTTTTTCTCGAAACAGCATTTTTCAAAACAGTGTCCAACTTGGAGGGCAGAGTTTTAAAGCTATCGAGTTGAATTTTTTACACAATATTCTTAACGTCATTGTTTATCGTGCTATGGAAGCTTTTTTTTTTTTTTGACATCTTCCTATTTTTTTTGTAAAAAAAACTGCCAAAAAAAATGCTAAAATCGATACTTTTTGTTCAAACCGGCGCCATTTTTGCAAAAAAAAAAAAAAAAGCCTCCATAGCACGAAAGCCAATTATATACCGATCAATAATCTTTTTGTGTTTTTTGTTTCAGATCAAAATTGTGACCCCCAACGTGGACACCACATCCAAGTGCATTTTCTGCAACAATTGTTTCATCATTTTTATAGATATTAATTAATAAATAAATCGATCTTTAAAAAATTGTTTTGTATTCTTAAATACCCAATTAATATACAAAAAAAAAACCAGACCGATTAGATTATTTTTTGTTTAAAAAAAAAAATCGCGAAAAACAGCGATTTTTCGGGCTGTCACACTGGAAAGCTTCCTTAAGATGGCCGACATGTATAGCAAAATGGGATCCTGCATTTTTTCACCAAAACATTTATCGTGTCGAAACGAACTTTTGTCGGACTTTTTTTTAAAATAACGTTCATAATTTTTTGGTTAAAATACCATTTTTAACTATTTAGGGCTATTCGGAATGTACCACGAGGAGGTAAAGTCTTCAACATCCCTAGTGTAAGTGTGCGTGTGTGTGAGTTTGTTTGGGTTTGCTCGATAACTCAAACAAACCCAAATAAGAATTGGATCTTTGAGGCTCGTCGCTTCGGTTAAAAAATTGTATTTAACCTAAAAATTCATTAAAGTTGTAAAAAAAACTCGTCGGCCATCTTAACGTCGCCATATTGAATTTTGAACAAAAAAAAAATACTTTTTTTAACGTGCCCCGTTGAACGTTAAAGTTTTATTGTTATTCAAGCACTATTACTTTTGTTACTCAATACTCGATCGGAGCTGTATTTTTCGAGATAAATCAGGTGTAAGATTAAAATGGGACACCCGGTATATATATAATATAAATGAGGCGATCCATGTCACTTCAGCCAATAAAAAAAAATTACACATATAATTTTGAAAGATCGAGTTACTTTATTGAAAAATATTCACCGAGTGTCGAAATTAAAAAAAAGTTCTGACGTTTTTTCTCGTTGATTATGATTTTTTAACATTTTTCCATTCCAATGGCTGTATCTTTGGCAAGGTTTGACGTATTTACATTCGTAAAAAACGAAAATGTGCGTCTTTTAATGGCCTTCCAGAAAAAAATTGATTTAGATTTTATTGAGCAAGTCAAACGTCCGTTTCAGGGCAAAATATGGAAAAATATCTTTTTTCTCAAGGAATGACATTCGTTATTTTATTTTTTTAAATTTCCCCGAATTGTGAATACTAAAAACGGATTTTTGGTATTTTTTATATTATGGGATTCCTAAACACCGTGAAGTAACAGCTGTTTTTATTTTTTTAATTTTTATTAATATTCGATTGAAGAGTGTGGAGCACTCGCTGTATGTTAACCAGCGAGTGCTTAATAAAAAGTGTTTAATAAAACAAAAAAATAGCTGTCACTTCACGGTGTTTAGGAATCCCATAATACAAAAAATACGAAAAATCCGTTTTTCGTATTCACAATTCGGGGAAATTAAAAAAAATTAAATAACGAGTGTCTTTCCTTGAAAAAAAAAAATATTTTTCCATATTTTGCGCTAAAACGGACGTTTGACTTGGTCAATAAAATCTAAATTAATTTTTTTCTGGAAGGCCACAAAAAAAAGCACATTTTCGTTTTTTACGGATGTAAATACGTCAAATCCTGCCAAAGATACAGCCATTTGAATGGAAAAATGTTAAAAAATCGTAATCAACGAGAAAAAACGTCAGATTTTTTTTTTTTTAATTCCGACACTCGGTGAATATTTTTCACTAAGGTAACTCAATTTTTCAAAATTATTTGTGGAAAGTTTTTTCTTACTCAATTTTACTTGATTTTTTTACTTAAACAGTTAATAACGACATTGAATAAATTATTAAAAATAGCGAATAAACAATAACAAATAATTAATGGTTCTTCAATTATTACGATAAAGGTTACCGTGCCACGAACTTTCGCAATACACATTACTCGTAACTATTATTATTATCGATGTACATGAAAAATTATAAACTACACTTATTGTTGTATTCGTTATGAATAATCTCGTGACGTAAACATAAATATCGTTGTCATTGTTGTTACTATTGTTATTATTATATATGAGAAATGTGAAACATTAAATGGATAATAAATAATAATGCGCAAATAGGAGCAATAGAACCAAAGCTCGTACGTAATGAGCGGAGTTGGAGGCCGTTCAATTAGCACATACACGCGTGTATATATAAGAGAAAAGGATTATAGCTGCAGTGAATTATGATAATGAATGGAAAATTTCAAATAGAAAATAAGCAATAATGAATAATAAACGATTATATAATTATTGCAATGCGAATTGCTTATACTTACCTACAATATCAATACGAATTGAGAATACTTACTTACAAATACTTACAAATTGAAATACAAATTACTTAGACTTACCTATTGATGTTATTGTTATTGTTATTCAACATGAAGACTTCACAATAGTCAATAGAAAATCGTAAATAGAAAAACATTTAATTCCCGAGGTCCACCGTAAACGTATATTTATGTTAGGTACGTGTCTGACTTTAGGCTGGGTTTTAATGCACTAAGTAATATATATGGTATTGATTTTTTTTAAACGTTGATAGATTTATGATTTTGTCCCGACCGCCCGTCCACCAGCGTCGATGTAAATATAAAATGAATAATAATGAGTGAATAGGGATAATGACATTATTAGCGATTTTAAGAAGAATTCAGCGACCTACAGCACAAGGTCAATAACATAAGGTCATTGAAGGTCATAGAAGGTACAGAAAGGCGATAATACTAATAAGGTCGTTGAACTCGTTTTAAGCTCCTCTTTCATGATACAGAAGAAAAAAGAAACATACGGATCCATTGAAAAAAATGGATTGACCTTCAAATGTCCGAAGTACCTCGACCTGCAAAAAAACTATCATCGCTATCGGATGGCCCCTTTCGTAGTGTGCAATTTCATTTCAGCAAATATTTCTGTGAACCTTATAGTTTCGAAGATATCCAAGGTGCTAATAGCTATTGATCCACCCTGTAGATAAATAAGCACGAGAAAAAGATTTTTACTGCAATCGATTGTAATAATAAATGAAAATGTATCATTAGAAAATACGCAACAATAAATAATAAACGATGATATTAACCCCACTTACATTGACATTAACACGTTTGTCCGCCATATTAGATCCGCGATTAAAATTTTTTGAATTTTGTGTTCAGATTCGTGATAAGCGACCTCGAAAATCCCAGAGTACCAATTTTTATCTAAATCGAGTGAAATTTTCAATTTCGGTCCGCCATTCTAGCCTTGCCATGGTGAATTTTCAAATTTCAAGTTCAGATTCGTAATAAGTGACCTCAAAAATTCCGGAGTACTAATTTTCATCCAAATCGCGTAAAGTTTTTGATTTTTGTCCTCCATATTGGCGCCTCCATTTTAATTTCCAAATTTTGACTTCAAATTCGGATTCAGCGAGCCCAAAAACCCCCGAGTGAGGCCCCGATTTCAAATTGGAGTAAGTTAAATAGGGAAATAAAGGTTGATGCGCTATTGCGCCAATGCCAACGAAGGGGTTAATATTACTATATAAATTACTGATCACTAGTATAATTGTTATATTTGAAAAAAATCGAAAAAAAAAACGATAACAAACTGTTATACAATTATTTAATTATTACAATAAAAATTACTTATTATCATCATTATCATTAGTATTATCATATATGAAAGATTAAAAATATTAAATGGAAAATAAATATATAGTGGACAGATGCAAGACAGGAGTAATAGGATCGAAGCTCGTGCGTGGCTATATACGTATATATAGTACGTGATTTCGTAGAAGAATCTCACATGACGTGCGTGTGCGCGCGCGCGTGTGTGTGTGTAAACACACACCCACTCCAATACGCGAAGCATACATTTGATAACCATACGTGAGCCTCGTTCGTATATTACGCGGAATATTCATGCGAGGATCTTGATACACTCGCAGATGGAAACAAAAGAAACTTTCGCCGCATGGGTCAACGGGGGACGCGTCGTGTGAGTAAGCGCGGAGTCGAGTACGTACGAGCTCGCGCGCACACATGGCAATCAACATTTACGGTGTGTGTTCCACGCAACGAGAAAAAGAAAGAGAGCAAGAGAGGGAGAGAGAGATAGAGAGCCACGCTCGGTGCGTTCGGTCGTACACTGAAGAAAAAAAGAAAACAAACGCACAAAAAAAATAACGCGTACACTCTCGCTTGAACTATATTCATTCCGCGCCTCGAGAAAACCTGCTGCCTCTCGAGCGCGTGTAGAAAAACTCGACGTTCAACTTGCACTTGCCCCCCCCCCCCCTCCGCCGCGTAGACGAACGAACGAGCGTCCGAACTTTCAATCGCGAATGCGCGCGGCTAATAATGAAATTCGTAACACACGCCCGTTACGAAATTCGTAGAGCGCATGAGCGAGAAAAATATTCGTCAATCGACTCGCAAGAGAGAGAGAAAGAGAGAGACGAATCCATTCGCAACAATAATAATAATCTTCGAAACATTAACAATTCATCGACAATAACGAGCATAATAATCGTGAAGACAGTTGCTACGAAATTAATTCCGAAGATAATGACACGATAGGACTGTACGAAGCGCAAAGTGTGCGGGTCGGACAGTGGCTCCCCCCGTAGTCCGCACCTTTAACACGTGCCAGTTGGTCCGATCCTGATCAAATCTGTTGCTAACCGCCGCTGCGCTGCGCGCTCGTGAGACGACGGCACGACGGGGCAGAGGCAAGTGAGCGAGCGGCCGAACGCGCTCGTTCGTATTCGCTCGCTCGACGCTCGACCGGCCGAGAGAACGCACGGAACGACGAGGCGCGGGCTCGGAGGAACTCGGAAATCGCGCGCCGTTCTATTATTATGCCTCATGCTTCGTTCTCGAGATCACTTTGTAGTACCGCTAGTGCACGCTGGCGCCACCACACATTTTAGCTAGGGAAAATAAAAACCTTAGTTGGTAAGCCCGCTCCGCTATATCCCCTCTTCATAATGCTTTGTGTGCGCGGCACGATCACCACGTTTTTTTGCCTTGCTACAAATAAAATTAGAAAAGTATACGATAAAACAATAATAAATAAGTGTGCTCAGTCGAAAGAGGATGAGTAAGAGAAAAATCGAACTAGATAAGATTGACTCGTATCGCCACAAGATTCTCAAATACCAGAATCTTCTAAATAAAGCTGACGCAATCAGAAGCGAAGCTCAAGATGGCGGCTCGGAAGGTACGTTTCGCGACGTTCGTATCTCCCTTCTTCTTGACGAATTCTCCTCGAATTCGTTTTTTGGGCACTCTCGCGTATGTTTTTCGAACAGTGAGAGTGTACCTCGTTGACTAGGTTATACCTCGGAAGAGGGTCGGTACAGATTCAATCTGTTCCAGCGTTAGAGGGAAAGGGCATTCGCCCCCCCCCCTTCTAATAGCATATATAACCTAGATCGTATGCTCTTACAGACTCGTCTTCTGACGCCCGATCAAGCATCGGTACAAATGCCGACGAAAACGACGCACACGCGATCAATGGCGCAAAAGCGACAAATGAGTCTGAAGAGACGACAAGTGAGGAGACGGTAGTCCCCACTTTAAGCGAAAAAGCCCGGGACCTTCTCGGGGTCGTAAAACGTCAGCTAAAAGACCGAGCTTTCAACTTTCATCCAGATCTTGCGGAATGTTGGAAGGAAGTCGTACTAAAAGGTTTGGAAACGAAAACTAGGAAAGCGATGGAGGAAAAATACATCACCAAGGGAAATTGTCCCTTGAAAGCACCGGAACTAAATGCCGAACTTCTCCCGCTTCTTCATAAGACGGCGAAGAACAGAGATAGATATCTCATGACTAATCAGGAAATGTGCGGACGCGGTCTAGTCGCACTTGGAAACGCCATTTGTGCAATTTTCAACGACGAAAAAGAGCCAGTCGATAAAGAAGAACTACTTGAGTTTCTTTGCGACGCCAGCAGCATGTTCTGCGACGTCACCCACCAACTTTCCAAGTCACGCAAACATCAGATCTATCAACACGTAGATGAAAGACGTAAAGTCATTCTGGAGGAGTCCGAAACGGATAAGTTCCTCTTCGGGGAAGACTTGGGAAAGAGAATAAAAACAGCTTCGGCTGCGGAAAAGGTGGGTCTCTCTATAAGGACGCCCGGAGAGAGAAAACAATCGTCAACACGCCAGCATTTAAACTGGAAAGGCTCGTCGGGGTTTCGCGGCGGTCATCGCCCAACGAGTCACTTCAACAAAACAGGGGCGAAATTCGCACCAAACAATCGCCCTCCGTTCACGTCGTTACAGAACGCTTACAAACAACCGCATCGACAGAAAACACCGAACAATCCGGAAAAATAGAGGTAATCCCTTTCGCCGGGCGGTTACAACACTTCTCACGGGCTTGGTCACGAATAACCTCTGATAATTTTGTATTAGCTACTATCTCCGGTTATAAAATACCCTTCATAAAAACTCCCGTCCAAACCAAGGAACCGGCGACACTGGTACCTCCCAATACTGATCCTGACATGATGCAGGAGGCTCTAGATAGCGTACTAAATCTAGGCGCAATCAAAAGATGTAAAGAACGGAAAGGACAATTTATATCGAGTATTTTCCTTGTTCCCAAGAGCAATGGAAAAATGAGACTCATTTTGAATTTAAAAAAGTTAAATGAATTTATAGAGACGACGCACTTCAAAATGGAGGATATTCGTACAGCTATAAAGCTGCTATCGGAAGGAAACTTTATGTCAAGTCTCGATCTACAAAATGCGTATTTCACTATACCTATCCATCCGGAATATCGCAAATTTTTAAGATTCAAGTGGCGAAACGACCTCTTCGAGTTTGTATGCCTACCCTTCGGACTCAGTACAGCCCCTTGGGTTTTTACTAAGATCCTAAAGCCGGTAGTAAGCTATCTCAGGAGTCAAGGATGGCTCTCAGTTATTTATCTTGACGATTTTTTGATTCTAGGCGAATCAAAAGAACAATGCGCAACAAACGTACGCACTACAAAGGCCTTAGTGGAATCCCTAGGCTTTGTCTGTAACGGAGATAAAAGCAGCCTTGAACCCTCGACATCATGTCAATTTCTCGGCTTCATTCTAGACTCACTAGATATGACACTGGAACTTACGCAGAGGAAACGTGAACAGATTACGACAATGGTCTCAAAAATTTTAGAATCACGATCCTCCTCAATTCGTGAATTTGCGAGATTTGTGGGACATTTAACAGCAGCTTGTCCGGGAATCGCCTATGGCTGGCTCCACTCAAAACCTTTCGAGCGGATAAAATACCTAGCCCTACTAGACTCGGGCGGTAATTACCAGGCTAATATGTCAATTCCAAACTCGCTGCAGAGGGACCTCGAGTGGTGGCGAGAAAAAATCTCGCAGTCGAAAAATCCCATTCGCAAATCTTTGTATAGTCTAACGATCTCTTCGGACGCCTCGTTATCTGGGTGGGGAGCCTTTTGCGATGGGAAAGTAACTTATGGGCACTGGTCGGCAGAGGAAAAATCGCGACACATAAACTACCTTGAACTGTTGGCAGTCTTTCACGGACTAAAATCTTTCGCGACTGAAAAGAAAAACTGTGAGATCCTCTTAAAAATCGATAATTCGACAGCGATAGCTTATATCAATAAGATGGGAGGAACCAAATTCCCGAGATTAAGTAGTTTAGCATATGACATATGGTCGTGGTGCGAAGAAAGACAGTTGTGGATTTTCGCAACATATATTCCCTCGAGGGAAAATACTGAGGCCGACATGGCATCTCGCGTGGAGAAACCTGATATTGAATGGGAATTGTCCCCCCCAGCCTTTAGAGCCATTACCGAACGTTTCGGACTTCCGGATATTGACTTATTCGCCACTAGAAAAAACTCCAAATGCGAACTTTTTTGCTCCTGGCATAAAGACCCAAACGCATTTTGCATTGATGCCTTTACTCTCGATTGGAGGGATACAAACTTTTACGCCTTTCCTCCGTTCTCGCTAATACTCAAAACTCTCAGAAAAATCGAGAATGACCAAGCCCGTGGTATAGTAGTGGTACCAGATTGGTGTGCACAACCCTGGTACCCATTATGGTTGTCTCTACTAGAAACACCGCCAGTAAGATTACAACCGTCAAGCAAATTATTATTTAGCCCCGACGGGAGAACAGGACACCCTCTGGCGGACAAGATGGCATTGCTGGCAGGGATGTTATCCGGAGAGCCTACCAAGAACGCGACATAGGCGATAAAACGATCGATCTACTCCTGAAATCGATTACGAACGAGACGATGATGCAATACAACAAGCCAATCATGGACTGGATACGTTGGTGCAAAGAACGAGATCGTAACCCCTTCAAGCCGGTGGATGGTTGGATATTAGAATGGTTTACCGAGAAATTCCACGAGGGTGCATCCTACGGCTCATTGAACACATGTAGAGCAGCCCTCTCCCTTCTGTGTGGAGATCACATAGGGAAAAGCCCCGTAATATCACGAATATTAAAAGGAGTCGCAAAATCAAGACCGAGCAGGCCTAGATACGAAAGGATTTACAACCTAGACCCTGTTATCAGCAAACTAGAACAAATGGCGCCATTGGAAAATCTGACTCTTCAACAGCTTACAACTAAACTGGCAATGCTGTTGGCACTTGTTACAGCCCATCGTAAACAAACGCTGATATCGATCAAAAGGAGCAGGATCAGAAGAGTTGAAAATGGCTACGAAATAGAAATCTCATCAAGGATTAAGACAACTAGACCGGGGGCATATCAGCCTCTCTTGTTGTTACCAAGGTTCACTGATAAACCAAACCTCTGCGTAAGCGTAACGCTTGAAAAATACCTAGAAGTTACGTCAACGTTAGTAGAAACAGATGCACTTTTCATTACAACCAGGAAGCCGCATCGGACCGCTTCAAAAGACACCCTAAGTCGCTGGATTAGAACGTTCTTATTGGAGAGTGGCATAAGCCCAGACTTCGCGCCGCATAGCGTTAGACACGCAACAACATCGCGAGCGCGAGCCAAAGGAATAGATATCAACATAATTAAGAGTTTGGCGGGATGGTCTCACACGTCGAAAACCTTTGACACCTTTTACAATAGGCCGATTGTTCAAGATAAAAGCGTATTTGCTAGAGCAATTTTAAGTTAAAAAAAAAAAAAAAAAAATTTAAAAAAAAAAAAAAAAAAAAAAAACCGGTTGCCCAGGGTTATGAAACATGTAATTACTTAACCGAAAAAATTGTTTAAGATGTAATATTAATAAGCTACAGCAATAATGTATTTTTATGAACAATAACAACCCTTGTTCTTATTCACGATGAATCGAGATAAGCTCTAAACATCCTACAAAGTGATCTCGAGAACGAAGCATGAGGCATAATCGAACGGTCGAGCGAGCCCGCCGAAGGCGGGCGAAGCTCGACCATGATTATGCCGATTGCTTCGTTCGAAGAGATCACTTCCCACCCCAAGAATTAAAATTTATAAAAAATTACTTTTATATCCCTCCCCGTGATCTCTTCGGGAACGCTAAACTTTATGAAGAGGGGATATAGCGGAGCGGGCTTACCAACTAAGGTTTTTATTTTCCCTAGCTAAAATGTGTGGTGGCGCCAGCGTGCACTAGCGGTACTACAAAGTGATCTCTTCGAACGAAGCAATCGGCATAATCATGGTCGAGCTTCGCCCGCCTTCGGCGGGCTCGCTCGACCGTTCGATATCCCGTAATACCTACCACGCGACTGTACATATACGGAGGGGAAATTTTTAGACGATGAATAGAAAAAGTGCGAGCGGGGCACGAGGTAAAGGTGAGAAAAGGTTTTTAAAATCGGATTGTGAAAATTCAGGTAACTTGATGGTAATTGACGATCGTGAAAAAATTGGGGTATTGGTCTGAAAATGACATACCTCCGATTAATTTGGAATTCCATGTACCCGTGTATTTTGACTCGCTGATTACGACTATGATAGTGAAAATACCCACGAATTTGATTTTCAAAGTCAAAACTAGCAAAAACTGATTTTTAAAAAGTTTTTCTTTTTTTTTTTAAACCTTAGGCCACAGTAACGGGTACAAAATCATGTGCGAATTTAACCATTTTTTTTCGTACGAAAAAGTAATTCACACATAAAATTAATTACACATCTATTTAGTATGAACATCAAGCTGTAAGAATTTTTTTTCGATGTACAAAATGGCCGAATACTCGAAACTTCTCGAAACAGCTTTTTTCCAATTGGCGTGACAAATAACTTCAACAATTTTCACTCGATTTACCTCAAATTTAAAAGTTCCTAATTGCATTTCGCAGAGAAGTACGTACGGAATTTTTGATCAATCGAAAACTTTTCGCTTTATGAGCAGTTTATGGGCAGTTATAACGAAATTTTTCACTGAAAATCCATTTTTTAAGTTCAAATACCTACAACTTTTGAATAAAACAATATTTTTTTACTTCCGTACTTCCGTAATGTTTTTTTATGTCGTAATTCAATATTCTCAATTGAATTACGGAATTCAATTCAATTTCAATTACGGAATTCAATTCAGTTCAATTACGGAATTCAATTCAATTCAATTACGGAATTCAATTCAGTTACGAATTCAACTCAATTTCAATTACGGAATTCAATTCATTTACGGAATTCAATTCAATTCAATTACGGCATTCAATTCAATTTAATTACGGAATTCAATTCAATTCAATTACGGAATTCAATTCAGTTCAATTACGGAATTCAATTCAATTACGAATTCAATTCAATTTCAATTACGGAATTCAATTCATTTACGGAATTCAATTCAATTCAATTACGGAATTCAATTCAATTCAATTACGGAATTCAATTCAATTTCAATTACGGAATTCAATTCAATTTTAATTACGGAATTCAATTCAATTCAATTACGGAATTCAATTCAATTCAATTACGGAATTCAATTCAATTACGAAATTCAATTCAATTCAATTACGGAATTCAATTCAGTTCAATTACGGAATTCAATTCAATTTCAATTACGGAATTCAATTCAATTTCAATTACGGAATTTAATTCAATTACGGAATTTAATTTAAAAAACAATATATTTTTAATTCCGCATTTCCGTAGAATTTTTAATTCTCTAGGTATTCTAAAGTAGATTACGAGAATTTTTGTTTTTCGTTCTAGGCCGAAAATTGTGGATGTTAAATGTCACGCCACGGAGCGCCTAAAAAAAAGATAAAAGAAAATATTAGTAGTCGGCCATTTTGTACATCGAAAAAAAAAAAAAAATTCAAACTGCTTGACATTCATACTAAATAGACGTGTAATTTATTTTATTCGTAAATCACTTATTCATTCGAAAAAAAATTGTTAAATTCGCACATGATTTTATACCCGTAACTGTGGCCTGAGGCCTTAATAAATGTAGGACTGAGAGAAAAATGTCTCCCACAAAAATTGTAGCCTATGAAAAGATCGATATTTCATATTCTATACAGTTTTTGTCTAAAACCAGTCTGCTTCGAGAAAATTGGGATAATGTTCCAATAAGTACATTTTGCTAAACTCCATTAGTTTCGATGTTATCTACTTACGTGCTGAACTGAACATGCTCACGTATTCATCCAGTACGGGCCTAATTTCTCCATTCAGCAGCTCATTCCATCCTGTCTGCTCCTGTTCTTTGTTTCGATAAAAAGTTCATCCACGTTCATCCTCACATCGCTACTTACCATTTTCCTAAATTTCTCACAGTGCCTCATATGCTCGAAATTCTCTCTTCCCCTTCCACACAGTCTGCACGACTCTTCTTCGAACCCTTTATTTTCGGCCCTCTCCACGTTGCCACACCTCCCTCCGACCCACTATTCTTCGTCTTCTCCGTTTATTCTTTTCTGTTTACTATATTATTTCATCTTTACAATTGCTTGTGCGATTTTTATGCTTTATATTCACGGCCTCCTGTAGACCTATATATATGTATATAGCTGTGTAAAAAAGGCACGTTCGCATTCAGACGAGAGCCAGACATTTCCGCGGTTGTCGAGCGGTCAGTGCTCGAAGCGCGTTCCAATTATTATTTCACTTTCCGAGACGTGTGAGAGATGAATGAAACCCCCCTTCCCCCCTCGCTCTGGATCAACGTTCAGCCAGATCTCCGTCAAGGGGAACGTCAAAATTCGGATGGTCGGAGGCGGTGCGAACGGGAAATAATGACGAAAATTCGGCGCTGAGGGAAATTACATAGTAGTCGCTCGTGTATAGTAATAAAGATTTTCCGCTAGTACTATTATTTATTATTATTATTAATTATAATTATATTTATATTTTTTTATTATATTATATTGTATTATATATTATATTTTATAATAAATACATGTATATTATCATTATTATCGTTGACGTTATATAATTGTGATCGTGAAAAAGTAGACGCAATCATATATTCATGATTATTATTATTGTGGATCACGTCCTTATAGCTTTGTTTTGATTTTCAGCAAAATCAATTGCCTAATCTCAAATTTAATGAAAATGCATTAAAATAAGACTTTGGGTTAGCATTATTATTTATTATTATTATTGATTGTAATTATATTTTATATTATATTTTTTATTATATTGTATTATATTATAATATTATATTTATATTCATGGAAGAGAGCGGCTAATTATTTAATTGAAATAATGAAAATGGGAGAGGAAAGATGGATAAAAAAATTTCTTAAGGAGGAAGCGAGAGGAGTCCTAAATGGAAACCCAACGAAATGGGGAAGGGAGGTCCAAGGAGCGATGGAGGGAGTGGGAGAAGGAAGCTGGTGGAAGGCCATTGCGAACAATGATGTAAGGGAAATAAAAAAGATAATAGAAAGGGGGAAGAAAACAAAAATAGATCAGGAAATCCGGCAAGACTGGAACAAAATTGAAAAATCAACGTATTGTGCGCAATACGAAAATCGGAAACAAACACTTGAAACCGAAAGGTACTGGGAAGATAGAAATACAACGCCAGGAATAAAGGAAACCTGGGCGAGACTTCGATGTGGAAATGTGGGGAAAGAAGGTAATAAGGGATACAGCGACAATAAGTGCAGGGTCTGCAAAAAAGAATTCGAAAATCTGGTCCACGTATGTAGGTGCGGGGAAATCAAAGGAAACATTAAAAAAGAGATAGTAGATGACCTTGAAAAGTGGATGGGCAATGGGGAAGGAGAAGAGACGAATAGAAAAATAGAAATGGCATTAACGCGTTACCCCCACTTGTAGCGCAAAACAAAGGCCTTTTTCATGAATTTTTTTAAAGAAAACTACAAAACTTTTTTAATCGATCAATATACTATCTTAAAGAACACATCTTGAAGAACTTTCAGTAATTTATTTATTGAAAAATATGACATTGTTTAGTGGCAAATGGCCGTCAATGAAATAATGTTTTTATATACACGGTTTGCGGTGACCAACATTGCGGCGAAGTGGATCATCTGAAAAAAAAATGCGGATGGATTTAGTCAAATATAAGTATAAACTAGTCTTTAATCGAAGGATTTTAAAAAATATTCATTTTTCACAAAATGGCGGACAGTCAAAGTTAATGGTTCGATTTTAACGAAAAAAAAACGGTCGTTTTTTGGCTATAAAACGGCCATTTTTTTTCGAAAAAAAAATCGAACTTTTAAAGACTACATTTTTATGTATTAAATAAGCCTGCAAAATTTCAAGAAGATCGGTTCATTAGTGTTCGAGTAATCTTGGTCACCGACTTCAGAAAAGCCATTTTGAGAAAAACGCGTTTAAAGTTTCAATTTCAGTTCTTCAATTCACGGATTCTTCTCTTTCAACGCTCATATCTCAGTCAATTTTGTTCGGATCGACTTGAAATTTTCAGGACATATTCTCAGATACTTACACTTCAAAAAAATGCAATAAAAAAATCGATTTTTTCAAAATCGCAAGTGGGGGTAACCCCTTAAAAAAGGAGCCGGTAGCACCACTATGTTTATATATAAGGCAATTCGAGATAATGAACACAGACAAATAGAAATGGAAATAGAAATATAAATACAAATAGAAATAGAATATAAGTAGTTTTAAGAGTATTATGTAAAAGGGGGATGAATATGTAGCGGGGGGATGTCTGTGTAAACACCCTGAAAGGGTATACCTGGAATAAAAACTAACTATATATTGTATATTATTATATTATATTATATATTATTGTATTATATTATATTATATATTATAATATTATATTTATATTTTATAATAAATATATGTATATTATTGTTGTTATTATTATTATATAATTATGATCGTGAAAAAATTGACGTTATCATATATTAATGATTATTATTATTGTTGGATTACGTCCTTATAATTTTATTTTGTTTTTCACCAAAATCAAATGCCTAATCTTAAATTTAATAAAAATGCATTAAATTTGACGGGATGGGGAAAAATTGGCGTAAACTTGTCGTATTTGTAGTAGTAATAGGGGGAAGAAGAAACATTTTTCTCGTTTCGAGGTCTGACCAGATTGCTTTCTGTTTTGTGTTTTCTTTTTTTTTTCGTCGAGCATTCCGTCGACCGTCTCGACGTGGCCGTAGTGGAGCGAGAGTAGAGGAGATTTGGAAAAGTCGCTCGGTCACGTTACGTACTGCGGCGGGGTCAGCTCTCTCTCTCTCTCTCTCTCTTTCTCTCTCTCTCTCTCTTTCTCTCTCTCTCTCTCTCTTTCTCTCTCTCTCTCTCTTTCGCTTTTAAGGGGCTACGTCTACCTAGTGGCCCGAAAAAAGTGGCCAAATTCTAATTTTTTTCTTCTGGGAACGGTTGGTGATAAAAAACGCATTTTTTTAAACGCAAGGTTACATATATTGATAGCCTTAAAAGAAAATCACCTAGAGATCCAGAAAAATAACATTAACATGGAGGCCGGCGATGATGACATGTTTTTCGCGACGTTTGAGGATGGACCCTCTCCAGCTTGGACGGTTCACCTGAAATCTAAAAAACAAACGGGGTATTCAAGTCAACAATAAATACGAGTCGTTGACGATCGGCGATTTTCAAAATTCTTTTTTTTTTATTAATTTGGCGACGGACTGAAACTCGAGCATACAAAATCCATGAAAAAGGTCGTCATTTTTACGTAACTATTTAAAGAAAGTGAGATCGTCAACGACCTTGAAATGGTTCTCATCGTACTTCCTGTCAATTCGGAACGAATCCGTCAAGTGTTTCCAGAGACATCGTGTCCACCGACTTTGAAGACAGTGTTTCGAGGAAAAACGCGTTAAAAGTTTGCCTATGCAATTTTTTGGCCCGCCTAGATAGATGTAGCTCGTTAAGTTCTTCCAAACAGCCATAGCTCTCTATTTCTCCTAACTATGCCTCCTTTGTTCCCATCTATCTATCTCGTTCTATTTTTTCGTCGAGTCCATCTTCCCAAAACAGCCCGAGCAAGAGACTCGCAACTTATTACCTGATTCTGCCCCCTCCCCTGCCTCCGCCACAACGCACAAACTCTGCCCCGCCGTTCAAAGGAAAATACACGTTCGACACATTGGCTCTGTAAGTGATGAAAAATCAATTCCTCTCCATTCGTTCCCGTGGTTCGGTCTTTCGCTATTGAATGAGCGTTCTGTGAATAATCGCGTAAGCATGTTGATCTTTGTGCACCGCACTCTTTCTCGCTCTCTCTCTCCCCCTCCCTCCCTCTCCTCCCTCTCTTTTTCTCTGTCTGTTTGTCCGTCTGTCTCTCTCTGACTCTCTGCATTCTCACGGATTACGTCTATCTGCATGTACAATAATACACTTTTACCCTCCGCTAAGCAGCCGACTGTGATGCCTCGGCACGATGGCCAGTCCGGTCAACTGAGTTTCCCGGAAACCCTCGTACTCGCGTCGCTTCGCATACAAATGTCACTGCGATGATCTCGGTTAAGGCGTTACCCCCACTTGTAGCGCAAAAAAAGGCCTTTTTCATGAATTTTTTTAAAGAAAACTACAAAACTTTTTTAATCGATCAATATACCATCCTAAAGAACACATCTTGAAGAACTTTCAGTAATTTTTTTATTGAAAAATATTACATTGTTCAGTGGCAAATGGCCGTCAATGAAATAATGTTTTTATATACACGGTTTGCGGTGACCAACATTGCGGCGAAGTGGATCATCTGAAAAAAAAATGCGGATGGATTTAGTCAAATATAAGTATAAACTAGTCTTTAATCGAAGGATTTTAAAAAATATTCATTTTTCACAAAATGGCGGACAGTCGAAGTTAATGGTTCGATTTTAACGAAAAAAACGGCCGTTTTTTGGCTATAAAACGGCCATTTTTTTTTCGAAAAAAAAAATCGAACGATTAAAGACTACATTTTTATGTATTAAATAAGCTTGCAAAATTTCAAGAAGATCGGTTCATTAGTGTTCGAGTAATCTTGGTCACTGACTTCAGAAATGCCAGTTTGAGAAAAACGCGTTTAAAGTTTCAATTTCAGTTTACACGAAGAACGGATCCTTCTCTTTCAACGCTGATATCTCAGTCAATTTTGTTCGGATCGACTTGAAATTTTCAGGACATATTCTCAGATACTTGTACTTCAAAAAAATGCAATAAAAAAAATCGATTTTTTCAAAATCGCAAGTGGGGGTAACCCCTTAAAGGGACAGCGAGCATTTCGTCAAGGTGAAAAGTAAAAAATCATCATCAACGGATGTAACGCTCGCTAAACGGCCAAGTCCTCGCTCCTTCCGACGGACGTAATCCAATTTTATATACACCGGTGGTTGGGCGCTCGGGGTTCAGCTCCGGCTGTACTTCGAGTCGAGCAGGTTTCCGCACGGCCTTGAGTTAGATGCCGAGTTGAGTTTGTGCATGGCCTTGCGAAGAAAAATCCATTAAAAAATTAACTGTAATTCGGCAGTTCCGAACACAAAATATTGGATTGAAATATTTCTAAGCCGGGAGATTGATCTCAATAGTTATCATTTTTGCAATTATACATAAGTATGTTGCAATTTGATTTTTTTTTAACCCCAAGGAGACTAGAGATAAGGAGTCGACACTCCCTACTCAAACAGTTCTCGCAATCGGTCGCAGAGGTGTAGTGCTCAGTTCCGCCGCAGGCGTCGCTAGTGTTCTTGGGAAACGATAATATATAGTAATACAAAACCGCATAAGGTGAAACTGACCGTGTTATGGCGGCAAAATTGTTTGCGCCTGTGAAACACAAATATATCTGTCGTGTACACCAGCACAGCAGCCATATAAAACCTTCGCGAGCGAATTCTTTTTCAGCATTTTATTTGAATTATTTATTTGCGACGGCAACGGCAAAGAAGGAGCAGGGAGTATTTCAAAATTTACTGTTAAATTACTCGTGTTGTACTTATTATATAATTATTATATCTGATGTGCTTATTATATAATAAGCCCATGTGAACAAAATAACACGAGTTGTTTCATTAATATGTGCTTTATTAATATCATTGATAATTTATTTATTATATATATGTACACAATATTATTATATATTACAATGAAAGGAATCCCCACTTGGGTGTATTATCGTTCGGGTGTGCGAGAGAGAACGCACCATGACTGTTCCGAGTGAGTACAAGAGAGAAACACGATCACCCCAGTTTTGTGATTGGTCGTTGAGGCGAAGCTCAGACCTTATGGAGTTTTGTATTACTATATATTATCGTTTCCCAAGAACACTAGCGACGCCTCTGGCTGAACTGCGCACTACACCTCCGCGACCGCTTGAAAGAACTTCGTACATACAGGCTATGAGGAGTTTGGACTCCTTTACTTTAGTCTCCTTGAAAAAACCCATGGAGACTAGAGTAAAGGAGCCCGAACGCATATGGCGGAATCGTCGAAAAGTGGATCGCGAAAGTGATGAAAGATCTTGTAGTTCGAAAAATATCCGCAAGCGATACTAGCTTCAGGGACCAAATAGGATAGGTCCGTGAGGACCGGCTTAGCAGTGTTTGTGACATACATACAATGACGTTTTACTGTCAGTTACTATGTATGTGAGCAGTACATATATGTCAGTTACATACAGTTTACGCAGTTTACGGTGTTACGCATCGTTGACTGATATTTCGGTATTAAACGTATTTTTACAATCAAAACAGAAAAAGACCATCCAATAAAGGTAAGAACTGAACCTTAATATTATGTTTATGCAATTAATTCGCGAATTAGCCAAAATATTGACAAGTATTAGGATCGGCATGTGCAACCACATCTTGATTCATTTTGTCAAATCGTTTGTATTTTTTTAATTGCATGCTATCGTCGCCGAATTTAATTATAATTGCCATTAATTTTAATGCTGTTAGAGATTTCTTTGATATACGGCAAAAATGTAATACATGATGCTTGGACAAAAAAAACGTTTTTTAGGTTAAATATGCGAATCCTTTAATATAAATACCCCTCGCTCCCATTTCGTTATAATGTACGATTTGAAAAAAATATTTTTCTTGGAAATCCAGTATGCAATATTCACATTATGGCTGTTTAATCGTACATGTCACGTATAAAAATAAAACATTCACAGTATAGATCACCTCCAAGTAAAAAAATTATTGAAATATTGTCATTTCATAATTTAAACAAAAGCAGATCAATATTACTCTTCAGTATTGCACGCTGCGCTAATAAGAAAGAAATATACGACAAATTGCGGATCGACGATTCAAAATCACCGCGCAGACGGAGCCCGCAGTGGTAGCGCCGCCAGGCGGGTACAATCCGCGGATCATTCATCGCTTTCACAACCATTTTGCCAGCATTGCGTTTGGGCTCCTTTACTCTAGTCTCCATGAAAAAACCGATGGACTTGGCGGCCGTTTCTGCCATTGGCAAGACTGACCATCGCTAAACCGTCGCTAAAGTACCGTACACGGTGAAGAACGTTCAACGTTCAACATTTTATGAAGGCTTTTTGACTCGTCGAGAAAACGATAAAAATGTCGAGCGGACCAATAAATACATTTTATTATATATTTCAAATGCCGTAAAACTATGTACGTTTCGAACACGCACCGATTTCAAAATACCCGCCAGTTGACGTTCGACTGTGAGTGGCTGACTCGACGAAGCCAGTCAACGCAGAGTTGCCACGTTTAACCTACAACCCAGGCAGCCCAATTGTCCAATTGACGTCGATAAGTTGCCGTTGTCAGGTTACCTTTACGACATGACCGTAAGATAACTATTCGACATCTTTCATATGACATCCCGTATAATGTTGCCGTAAAGTTATATATTTTATGATATCTTTCGGCGATGAAAACGGATGTCTTAAAGGCATCCCAAAATATTATCCAATTGATGACGTTTTTAAGTTATCAAAAAGTCAACTATTTACTGTTATCTATTGTATCTACTTCAACGTTGTCCAAAGGATATCATAAAGACGAATTACGTAAGACGTCTTTTTCGTGGCATCTTTAGGATATCGGTAATATGCTGTCTCAAGATATTTGGTATTGGCGGGAAACAGTAAAAAGTCATCCACATGTTGCCCTAAGGATGACATCCAACTTTTATCACAGTGCGAATGTAGCGCGTCATACTTCATTTCACCGGAAAAAAATTGCATCTAACAACAAGTAGTTGAAACAATAATTGAAAGGCGTGAAATACGCGATTGCCTTTTATCCTGCTATTCTTTTCGCGTCTGCGAGAACATATATATGCATTTAATGTGCTGTCTCTTCATTCCAAAAGCGTACGTCTGCTTTTGAGGTTATCCAAGGAATCATTCGGAGCATGGCAACCACCAGAAGACGTGACCGTAACGGGAGAGAAGTCCAATAACGACTGTACCGTTTTTATCACATTAAATTATATTTCACTTATAATGAATTAATTGATGTTTATTATTTATAATGACCTAGCCAACTTCGAAACCGACGTAAAAATAACATATCAATTTCTTTATTATAAAAATTAACTTATCAACAGTCTAGAATATTGAGCTATATTAAATATTGTAGACTATTAATAGGTTAGTTTTTCCATCCATCCATCCATCCATCCATTAAAAATTCAACCGGCAAAGTAACTATGCCATTACATCAGACAATTAGAGAAGCCAGCAACTACGATAGATATGAGAAAACCAATGAAAAATAATTGATATAAATGAGAAGGGAGAGGCATTTGTGTAATCACCTTTAAGAGGGTGTACAAGGAATAAAATACTTCTACTACTACCACTATAGAATTGGAGGGGTAGTTTCGCCATTGCTAGGATTTCAACGCAGGCGAAGCCTTAGGGACAGCTGGTATATGGTAAAGACACTTTGACACATGCAGACTCGATATGCATGTCTAATGTATTTGAATACACAATATAGGTATGTACCCCTTTGTATAAAAATCCAATTCGTTTTTACATCAATACGTCACACCGTGATCGACAGAAAAATCAATCTCGTCAAGTTGGACTACTTCGGTCGTAGCGCGATAGTATTTAAATGCACCCGGGTGAAAAATTCACGGTATTCATGTACGAAAGCCCCGCAATGTCGGATTACTTCGCCGATCGATTGATTCGCTATCACGAATCGTACCTGTGCTATTCATAGCTTACATATCGCCATTTTTTACGCGGAAGGCTGCAATGATTTTTATTACCAAATTTAGTGATTCACTTTTGTTATCAGTATTATTCAAATAATCGAAATTTCGTTATCGAACAACACGATTTTTTTTATCAACTCGAGAAGTTTTCCAAGTTCAAATTGATGGATTTTGAATATGATTCGATCCGAGGAGTTTCGTCATTCGATTGAACGATTAATTTTCTAAATTTTCACCTATTTTTCCAAAACGATTATCTTATTTCTGTCTGCCTTTTTTTTCATTCGTCCGTTTTTTATTATTTATTTATTTTTTTGTTCGTAACGATTTAACGAAAAAATCCCCATTGTCGAATTAGGTAAGTGCATTTCTAATGCAATCAAACAAAATCACTCCGTTGGATTCAATGAATTTACATTATTTTTTCGATTCCTTCGTCGTTCAATTTTTTTCTTCCTATTCATTGTCGTAATGAGAAAATAAAACGAGGATTGCGACGCCGTCGTTAGTATCGTTCAGTCGATTATGTACGAGCGACTTAATCGTCGTAATAAATACATGTACGAAGGTAATACCCGAGACACGCGATGTCCATTTGTGCTCGATTTTTCATTAACCAGCAACATATTGATTGACCCAGAGCTCAGGAATCAATGACTCGCCCCGCCCCTTCCGTCTCCCTTCATTCGTTGCTTCCCCTTCCCTTCCTCCATCGCTCTCTCTACCCCCTCCCTCGCCGCAGGTTGAAGAAACAAATCCAAAAAAGTGACAGAATTCACGAAGAAATAGCAAAAAGAGATTAAATCGTGTGTGGCGAAAGAGAAAGAGAGAAATTGATTGATTTTTCAGGTTTTATTATATATATATATATAAGGAAAAAGAATAAAGTACAAAAATAAAAATAAAAACTTGAACAGAAATGACCCTCATAAAAGTAAAATTTGACTAAAATAGAAAAGATAACAAGCGTCTGGAAGAGGTTATGCATCTTAAAATCATAATTTGCATACCATAACATGCAGACAGGAACATAACCAAATTGTGAGCAGAAACACGATATAAATAAAATACAACTGAAAATAAAATAACGTAACGAAAAATAATATAAAAATACTATAGACAATAACAAGAAATAGCACAGTGAAAAACATAGACATAGTAACTATATAGTTCTAAGTAACTAAAATATAAAAAGAGAGCGAGAGAGAGAGAGAGAAACACTTGAGTATGCGCGAGCGGTCGGTCTCCGGGTAATGGCGCGCACGTTTGTACATTCAGCGTATTATAGCTCAGGTTCGTACTACGCAATTTTACTATATTCTCTCACGCCTCTCACTTGTCACGCTGCACACGCGTGCGATCCTGAACGTGTCGCGTATTGCCATCGCTCTACTCTCTTTCCCTTCCCCGTCGCCCCCCCCCCCTCTGCCCGCCGCCCATCGCGCCGCCGCTCGCCCGTCCTTGCGGCTCGTTTTTCAATTATTCGAAATTGCCCGATCGCGTAGTTTCCGCTTTTCGCGAAACGCGACAAAAGTCGTTAGTTCGATGGGTCGGAGAAGGGAAAACACGTTGCGATGTGCAGGTAGTGGAAAAAAAAGTCGAGAAGATTATCGACGATTTTCGGACCTACTTTGCCTCTGTTCGGGCCAGTGAGAATCATTTACTGGGGGATCAAATTTTTCTTTGGACCGATATCTGCATTATGGGGGAGACGAACACACGGAGGTGGTAGGAAAGATAAACGGAAGAGCTGTGGAAATAAAAGCTGACTGAGATGTACAACAGGACTGGTAGCGAATTGACAAATCGACGTGTCGCGAGGTACTGAAGTTTGCAACGATATGTTTCTCTTTTCCTATGCGCGATTTTTTTTACGGCCTAGAGGTGGCGCTGCGGTATTTCAATATGGCTGGTCAAAGTGTAGCCTAAAACGTAAACAATTACTTCGTGCTTGATTTCCTGACAGTTGGATTGGATTTACTTCCATGGTAGATTGTGAAGATGCTACTGCAGTGAATGATTTATTTTCCACTCTTTTTTAGCTCTGTCAGCTCTGGATTTAGATCCAGAGGCGTTAAGACTTTTGGGGATCGCGAATGGCACATTTTTTTAAATTATAAATTTAGGCTACAAGTATCAGTGAAATGTTTGTCAAGATCCTTTTTGGGGATCCATAACCTGAAAATGCAAAAGAAGAGGTTGGATGGTAGTGAAAATAAAGAAATGAAAGAAATAAAGAAGAGTTTCGCTGCGTTACAATGAAACAAACGTCAAGACCATCGTGTTTGCAGGGAGTATGCGAATGGGAAAGAAAACATGGAAATGGACGATTACTGGGAGGAGAATGGTATAGCGGGGAAAACCAAAGAAATATGGGCAATGTTAAGGGGGTACCTTTAAGCGAGGAAAAATATTCCGATTTTCATGATTTTTTTATTTGAAGGAAAGATTTTTTCGCAATTTTTTTTTACTTGGGGTATTTTTCATTACTGCTTTTGGCTCTTGCATGTTTTTGGAAAATTAACCTTCCGAAATGGCGGCAAGTGGAAGAGCTGTGTAAAAACCCACAAGGGTGTACCTGAAAATAAAGAACTATCGACTATCTGCATTATTTGATTCAATTTAAATTCATATTCATTCAAATTTAATATTCACCCCTAATACCAATAATTCTTTCACAAATTCAATTTATGAAGAGTTATTGTTCGCGTTTATCAATGAAACATATTGAATTCATAAATAAGTATTTTTATTCTGCAATATCCATAACTTTTCCATGATCAGTAAGAATGATGATCTATAATTATTATATTTTAAATTCTGTAAATTGTTTTTGTCTCGATAATCCATAAAATAAATGAACAACTTGAATAAATAAAATAAGAATAATGAGTTCGATAACAACAATTGACTTAATAATTGTATCGATTATTTACATTCACTTTTCAAATTTACATTGAATAAGGATAATTTGTCCATCATTTAACAATGTATCAATATCGATTAATCCGATATGATAGTATCTATATTTTCTTGCCACGTGTATTCAATATTTAACCTCATTTTCAATATTCATAAGAGTACTTAGACCTTAAGGGGTCTTCTCACTTTAGATGGTAAAAAGGCTGTTTTCCTGCATTTTTTATAGGTTTATATGCTTAATAAATACAGTTTTGAAATACATTTGAAAAACTTTTTCGCTTATTTAAGTCACTTTTTATAGACGAAAATGACAGTTAAAAAACCCCTTAAAAAATCGTAGGTCTGCGCTGTAGATGAAGGCTCGGAGATCTATCATCCGAAACAAAAATCAAACGGTTTTAGATTTAGTATGTTAATGGCTATAGCGCACAGCATACGATTTTTGATATATGCAAAAATACCGAAATGGCAGACATTTTTCGAAAAAAACCTGTTTTTTCTTCGATTTTGGCAAAAAAAACAGTAAACAACTGACTTTTAAAAAATCCCCTATATTTGCGCTATAGCTATAGTTGTAAAGAATATGTGGTTAAAATTTCATAAGGATCGGTTCAGTAGTTTCGAAGATTTTATCAACAAGCCGTCGAAAAACGTTTTTTTTTCTCGAGAAAAACGCGTTTAAAGTTTGTTTGTGTTACATAAATACATTAAAAAATTTTGTGAATATATTAAGTGTAACAACTTTTATATCAATATCTATAATATAAACCTATAAAAAAAATCATGAAAATAGCCTTTTGTAGCGTCTAAAGTGAGAAGACTCCTTAATATGCGAGGTTATGATAACCTATGTCTACTTCAGTTCAACTACCTCCAATTATTTTTTCTTCTCTCCCTCTCTCTCTCTCTGTCTCTCTCTCCCCCTTTCGACCCACGCGTCAAGTGCCTGCCAATTTACAATTTCCGCTAAAAGTGCGTGCTTGAATTCGTGATAAGAGCGCGGTCGGTAAGGAAGTCCGCGACGGGCGCCATCCTGTGGCGGAGGATCGTACCCGCGCCATTTCCGCTTCCTCGTATACCCGGCCCAGGGGGTTGGCATCATTTGGAATTTTTGCTACGCGAATTGTCCGCTGTTTGTAGTGTCTTACTCTGCCACTCGTAGCGCTAGTTCTCGAACAATCCTGATGCGCGCGCAGTGACTATGTATACACACGCACACATATAATCGGGCAATACCCATATGACACCATCAATGCACACTGATGGCTTCATATCGTGTATTTCTATAACACACAATTTATTATACTATCATTGTTGCCTTCTTAATTTATCTATTATCCATTAGTTGTCTATTGCTATAACTCTATTGTCTAATGATCGTGCCAACAAACAATCGTGAAGATAAATATGGAAACAGAATTATTTGGTACCAAATTATAATTTTCTCAAAAGATCATTACTAAATCTAAAAAAAAGAGCTTCTGCTTTCGCCCTGCTTAAAATGTTTTCACACACCACTCTGCCAGCGTTCACACCATTAGTGCCTGTTCCCATAGTCTTCGAATGCTAGGATCGGCTGGTACGGTGAAACAATGCACCTTTTCAGGATTACGCGGGTATCCTGAGGCACCGCCGCGCACAATACACGGCATCGGTACACGAGTATAAGTAATTTCGGTAATTTAATCGATTCCGCACCTCGACTTAAACTGCGAACGTCAAAATCATAATCACGGGTCAAAATAGTCGTATTCGCCGTTGTGGTTGTTACGTACGTTATGAACGCAGTGCGAGCCTCGCGCCTGCGCAATAAGAATGTTGGCAGTAACCTACGAGCGCCGCGGGGAGAGGTAGAACTAAATAAAGCGGTCGAAAGGCGCAGCATGTTTACGTACGGTAAGGGATAGGAGGTGCCAGCCTCCTGACCCGGCCTGACTTTTGTTCTAGTCGCTATGGCGCGTAACCTCCAAAATAGGCGAAATACGCAAAGAACCCCCCCAATCCCCCAATCTACGCGGCGGGTCGAATTGTGAGATTATTTTCGAGCCGACCGATCGCATCGTTTCGGAGAAAGTAGCAACCGTGTTTTCGACGTTTGCGCCGAAAAAAAATATACAGGGTGATTCATAACTATTAGGATTCTCTTGGTAGGCATGTAGGGTGTGTCATGGCGAGTAAAACACTTTTTTCAAGTAGTTTCGCGACAGCTTATCTCTAGAGGGAATCAGAATGGGAAGCAAGGCGCCAACTTCCATACACGAATATTTCGTCTGAAAATGACATGATCACTGCAATAAATTTCGAGTTGTGCATTTAAGATTATTATTACTATTACACAAGCCTCTTAAGGGGTCAGGTTACTGTGACGACCCGAAAATCCGGCTCATTGAAGGAAATTAATTTTTAAGGCCCAAGTAAGATGATTGAAAAATCGTTTGGACATTTATTCGTATGTATATGAAGAAAATTGTGTGCCAAATTTTATAAAGAAAAATATTAATAAGTCAAGAAGTTGTTTATACTGTCATAGTTATTATACTCGTTTGTTTATTATAGTTATTTATACTTGTTTGCAATCTCGCGAAGAACCCTTAAACGTGGGGGGCTCAGCGGTGTACTTGATTTTGGCCGCCCGGTTGATCCGAAGCAAAAAAAAAAAATTTCTTCTTAAAATAGATAATATTGGCTACGACTTGACCGAGCTATTCTTTGTTATCGTGTTTTAATCATCAAACAAAAATGTTTCAAATTGTGTTCTCGATTTCCCGAGGAAAATGTGCGCCATTATTGTTAATATCTAATGAAAAAAAATGCCAAGAAAAAAAAAACGTTGTCAAGATTAAACTACTATTACACTGAATAAGTGGACCAAGTTTCAAGTAGATCGGATCATTAGATGTTGGGAAATCGTGTACACCGTTTTAACGGTAACCCTTTAAGGTGTTTTCAATGTTCCATCAATGTGTGTGTTTCGATTATTCTACATTAGAGAAAATTCGCTACGTTTGGCGACAGCGCACTGCATCGTAAGTTTGTTTTTTTTTCTTTTAAGATCGCAACTCACGCATTCTATTGACAAAAAAACATTCATATTTTTTTATCAAACCGAATCGAGTTTGAATGGAAAGCGTCAAGTGAGCGAAAGAAATGAAAAGAAAAATCTGTAAGTAAGGCAGAGTACGAGAAATAGTCGAAATAAGTTGATCATATGGAATGGCTCGGAAAAGAGGTTATGGATGATACATTCAATTCTTTTCGAATAGAAGGGGATCGCATTGTAAATTTTACAGTTCTCTTCGAACATCCGAACTGTGCCCGAGTCGAATGCTCGTTAAATATCAATATATTTAAATTTCTACGTACTATAATGAATAAAACATAAAAATGCTCTTTAAAAATGTGTTTTATCGAGCGTATAACCGCGCCACGGCGATTGGCGATATTGAAACACGCGTGCCAATAGCACTCGTGTGTCCCCCACCGCTGCGTTTCGTGGGTGGGGGAAAACCGATCGTTTTCATTCGTAAAAATGTCGATAATTAGCAAACGGTCTAACCGAATCATTTAATTTTTGGATGACACAATTGTCCTAATGTACCGAGTGATTTGACAGTTTTTCATAACATTTCAAACATTTGTTCGCACTATTCCGTACGTAAGACTGCCGGGCAGCGATGAACGCAGACATCTTCGAACGATTAAAAATTTGGAGGATGCATTCAGTGTATGATGAAGAATCTATCGTATAAATTTGCTATCAAATGGTAACTTTTCGTCACGCGTCACGAAACTCCTTAAGGGGCTGCGTCTACCTAAAGGCCGGAGAAAAATTGCCAAATACCGATGTTCTTTTTTCTGGAAATCGGTTGGTGAAAGGGAAACGCATTTTTTAACACAAAAGTACATATATTCAGTCGTTGAAAAATATCACCAAAAATATAGAAAAACAACAAAAACTTGGCCGCCGGCAGGTGGTGAAGTTTTTTTTGCGACGTTTGGCGGTGGACACTCTCCCACTTAAACGGTTCATCCGAAATCTAAAAACCAAACGGGTTATTCAAGTTAACAATAAATACGAGTCATTGACGATCATCGATTTTGTTAATCTTTTTTTTTAACAACATGGCGACGAATTGAAACGCGAGCATACAAAATCTCTGAAAAAAGTCGTCATTTTTACGTGACTAATGAAAAATGAAGATCGATTTCGAAAAAGTGAGATTGTCAACGACCGTTAAATATTGCTCATCGTATCTCCTGTAAATTTGGTACCAATCCATCGAGTGGTTCTCGAGATATCATGTCCACCGAAAACTGTTGCAACGAAGATGCGTTCGAGTTTGAAGTATGGCGCTGCTATCGCTCGCCCGGCCGAGTGTTAGAAGCTGTAGCTCATTCAATTTTATGAATATTTCAATGAAACTTTCAGGGAATATACCTAAAAAATGATACCATAAAAAAAATATTTTTGGGAAATGCCATTTTCGACCCACCTAGGTAGATGTAGTACGTTAAACGTCTCACGACAAAAATTGGCTGAGACATTCGCAAGCCACT
>OX632364.1:35304973-35337534 GCA_951751655.1 Ophion costatus | reverse complement strand
AATATTACGAGCGATTTTACTATTCTCGAGTGAGGCAGATATTGGATCGATCTGATGGATTTCGAACGTCACCTTTGTTATTTTAGACCGTGCATGTGTAAACGGGGAGAAGCGGGAAAGAAACATCAGAAGACAGAGAGAGCGAGCGAGAGAGAGAGAGAGAGAGAGAGAGAGAAGTGCGATCGCTGGGGTGGAAAAGGGAGACCAGGAATCTCCATACTCTTTAATGTGTGGGCAAGTCACATGCGTCATCCCGTACACAACTAATGAGCGCGTTCTACCTACGTGCTTATACGTATAGACAGATTTGCCAAGTTGCTGCGGCTTTGTTCGTATACGTAGACTGTAGAAGCGTGTGGACTCAGCCTCTGGTGTATTTATGCATCTACGCTATTACTCGAGTCAACATATGAGAAAGAGGAGGGTTCGCTACATATATGCATGCATGCTGTGTATATATATATATATATATATACACACACACATATATACATATATACATGCTATATATATGCAGATACACGTAAGGAGAAATCGATTAGAGATCGTCACTCTATATGGACGCGGATATATATATATATATATATATATATAGGGTATTCTAGCTCAACGCAAACAACTATTCACCCTTACCATCGTTGATTATGAATCTCCATAGCCGAAAATCTCACTCCCGGTGTAAAAAAAACACCTATTTTGTCAATTTTTCCCCACCCCTTGCCCTTCTGCCGCTGCAAAAAATCGAAAAATCCACCCGGCCCGTTTTTCCAAATTCTGAACAAAATTTAGACACCTTTTACACATGTCTCGTGCATTTTCCACCAAAACTCAACTCGTGCTTCCGACGTTTACTACTTTTTTTGTGAAACATCGACATTGGCAACGATTATTCGACATTTCGGAAGTCAGAAGAGTACTCTTGCAGTCTACATGTACGAAAAAAAATTTACGAAAAAATTAGGTGTTCTATCAATGATGGTGATGGAAATCGTTGTCCGAGTGTAGCCGGAATACCCCATATATTCACGTACATTCATACGTATTGGGATAAATGGAAGCAACGACATAAGATAATAAAAGTGTAAAGAGTGCTGAAAAATATAACGGGCAAACGAGGTAGCGAAAATTTAAACAAATAAATAATGAATTGAATAAACGTCTGCACCATTTTGCTAGCAGGATGTACGGCATATATGTGTACATATATATACAGGGTGGACCATTAAAGGTGACCACTCCAAAAATTCCCGTTGCCTTATGATTTTCCACCAAAATATGTCGGTGAAAAATCATTTCAAGGTCGTGATATCATAGGTCCAAATGCCAATATATTTGGTGAAATAGAAAAATAACCAAAATATTTTGGTAAAAAACCAAATACCAAATACCAAAATATTTTGGTAAAAAACCAAATACCAAATACCAAAATATTTTGGTAAAAAACCAAATACCAAATACCAAAATATTTTGGTAAAAAACCAAATACCAAATACCAAAATATTTTCGTAAAAAACCAAATACCAAATACCAAAATATTTTGGTAAAAAACCAAATACCAAATACCAAAATATTTTCGTAAAAAACCAAATACCAAATACCAAAATATTTTGGTAAAAAACCAAATACCAAATACCAAAATATTTTCGTAAAAAACCAAATACCAAATACCAAAATATTTTCGTAAAAAACCAAATACCAAATACCAAAATATTTTGGTAAAAAACCAAATACCAAATACCAAAATATTTTCGTAAAAAACCAAATACCAAATACCAAAATATTTTGGTAAAAAACCAAATACCAAAATATTTTGGTAAAAAACCAAATACCAAATACCAAAATATTTTCGTAAAAAACCAAATACCAAATACCAAAATATTTTGGTAAAAAACCAAATACCAAATACCAAAATATTTTGGTGAAAAGTCATTTCAAAGTCATGATATCATAGATCGTTGGATTCGTCTGAATATCAGTTACAACGTCTTTAAAAAAAAAAACATGTTCCCATTTGAAAAACCATCGATGACCTTGAGAACGCGAAAGCTGTGACCTTGACAAAGATGAATTTTTCACCACTGTATCAGCCCTTCGAAATCAATCAAATTACCTCCCGACATTTTTTTCGTCACTCTAAAGACAACGGAGATATTTGGGGTCGTGGCGTTGAATGGCCCATCCTATATATATATATATATATATATTCCCCAAGAAGAACGATCCACGATCCGTAGCGCGGCAATGAGTGTCCAAAAAGTATCTTCCCGCGGCTCTTCGGGCGAAAAAGCGAAGCAAAAAGAAAGCATTTTTTTCCTTCTTTTATACGGGCTTCTCCTCCGCAGTAGGCTTCACGGAGTCGCATTTGTTGGCCATTGTTTGAATTGCCCTCGTGACTGCGGGTCGACCGGTTGCAGCACGTGTTTTTCAGCCCCCCCCCCCTCTCTCTCTCTCGCTCTTTCTGCCTTTTCCATTCTTACGGTCTCTCGCTCTGACTCTCCTCTTCCTCGCACTCTTTCTCGTTCTGCCGTCTCTTCGTTGGTACACATTACAGTGTACTGGCCTTGCGTGCGTTGTCTCGCGAATTCGACCAGTGTATTTCACGGTGACGAATACTCGACTACGAGGAGTTTGGTTGGGACGCTCGGATAAGAAAAATGTATGAGAAGAAATTTGTAAGAAGGGTAGAAAATAGGAGAAAATTTGTGAACGTGCGTGGGTGGTGTAACGTGTCCTGGAAATAAAAAATCGCAAAAAAAAAAAAATAAAAATAATAATAATAATAAAAATTAGAACGATAATAACAATTATCATAGAATATTGATAATAACAATTTATTATGAACAAGATAATATTGGTAATAAATTGATACAATTAATATTAACAGTGTACTATTGGCAATAGTAATAATAATACAATCATGATTAACCCTCAATCCGTAAAGGTGTTTGAGGCGTACGTTAAGGAGGTACGATCATTACTACGAATCCAACTTTCGGATTTGAAATTTTTATATGATTTTGACGAATACTTTATGCGCCTATTGCCAAAATTTGGGCTATTTTGACCGTTTAGTTTTTTCGCAATAAAACTGCAAATTTGAACACTTTGAGTTACCGAAGCACGTCGTCTTATGGAGACGGTCAACCGGAAGTGCGGTGATCGTGGTTTTTCTGCTCACGTATCCAACTAAACCCGTTGGGAAACTTAAATTCGATAGATTAGATATAATAGATATTGTGAAAAAAATAAGAAAATCAATCTTCACCGTGTAGTTAAAGCACTACGTTACAAGAAAGTTTCAATTTCCGGTTGAAAATGGTCAGAACGACGAAATAGCACCCACAGACTTAGCAACGTCGCGAGTAACAGCTGATGCGTTTGGCGAACATAACCCAGCTTTGTTTTGAAATTCATTTGAATAGAAGCCGCCACAAAATATGCAAACAACAATTTATGGAGTTTTATCATTTATCACGTATCAATAATATGTATAATTATATTCTGCCTATCGTGTTAATTCCGCTGAGGTAATTCAAGCCTATTTTAATAGGTTTCCGGCTGATTTTTTTTGTTGTCTTTTTAGTCCGCTTTTATGGTGGATATGTTAATATTATTATTACGAAGATTACCACCGAGTCGTTGACGATCTAATTTTTCAGTTTTTATTTATTCACGTGCAATAAATTCATCTTTTACTACATTTGGCACACTATAATCGATAATACGAATAATCAACATAAGTAACCATCAGTCAGAGCAGCTGTGGATAAAATAAGTTTAGACTACTTTTAGTAGTTCGAAAATTTAGATTTAGTTTAGATAGAATTAGAAAATTTACATTTAATTTTTGCACTACCAGACCAACAACTGTCAATGAAAAAGATTTGAAAAAAACCATCTTCAATTTTGAGGCCGTACTTTTCAAGGGAAAATAGGCTTTTTTCTTTCTTATTTTTAATATTTTTTCCCTTTCGTTAAATATTAAGCAAGCTGCGAAGAAAATGCTTAATATTTAACGAAAGGAAAAAAATATTAAAAATAAGAAAGAAAAAAGCCTATTCTCCCTTGAAAAGTACGGCCTCAAAATTGAAGATGGTTTTTTATAAGAACAATAATAATATAAGCAAATCATGAATCAAAATTGATATATATATATATCAATTTTGATTCATGATTTGCTTATATTATTATTGTTGTTATTATTTCCTTTTTAGAATAATAAACTTGTCTATACCAAAATGTTTAAACTCCCAAGAAGAAATAATAATCATAATATTTCATAATTATAACGAGAAGAACAATAATATAATCAATATACCGATCATGATTAATATAAAACTATTATTAATTATTAATATCTACTATTATAATAATAACAATACAATACATACATATATATACATATATGTATGTGTATTAGAAACAATTAGGCTACTGTGACGACCCGTATATCAGGATTATTTAGAAGAATCAATTTTAAAGAAATAAGAGCGATGATTGAAAAATCGTTTGCACATTTATTCGTATGTGCATTAATAGAGTATTGTACCGAGTTTGGTTAAACAATTTTAATAATTAAAGAAGCTGTAAACCATCGCGCGAAGGACCTAGAAACGTGAAGGCCTCAACGGTGTACTTGATTTTAGCCACCCGATTCATCGGAAACAAGAGACAGGCGTTTTTTCTTAAACTATATAATATTGACTGAGACTTGACCGAACTCTTTTTTGTTGTCGTATTTCAATCATCAAAAAAACGAATTTTGTATTTTTTTTCTCGATTTTTGCAGGAAAATGCGATCATTATTGTTAATAACTAAGGGAAAAGAAATTGTGGGAAGAAAAACGTCGCTCAAGACTAAACTATAATTACACTGAATAAGTGTACCAAATTTGAAGTCAATCTGTTCATTAGATGTGGAGGAATCGTGTACACCGTTTTGATGAACATAGTTTCGAGAAAAACGCGTTTAAAGTTTTACCAGTAGGTTTATGGGTGTAATAATAAATTTACCTTCAATCTGCGATTTCTGCACTATACATTGGACCTTCCTCTTCAATTTGTGTTCTTCAAGCTACGAACGAGTATTCGTCATTTTCACAAATGCCTCACGCCTTAATCCTAATTTATCATTTGCTTATATGATTAGTGTTTTTATTATTATTACTTATTTACGGTTTTCATTTTATCACATACAGGGTGTCCTGTTATGAATGGATAAACCTGGAACTGTCGATAGGTCAGATCACGTCCTACTATATGTTGGAATATTCGTTTAGCAAAAATCTCATGGTTTTCGCGATAAAAATCATCTGCTTGTGGTTTTTCGCATGCCATTTCTACAAATGACAACTTTTTTACCCTTTTTTTACAAAAATACCCTTGGTTATTTGTTTTATCTAGAAAAGTCTTCCTTTTAACCTTAAATGTTGAGAAAACTATGAAGAAAGATCTTATGCAGAATTTTCATACAAACCAACTCGAACCACGGACTTTGATAGGCTGCGATGTAAAAGAAAATGGACTACGCATATCGTGCCAATCACTTAAAAAACTTGGTCAATTGTTGTCGATTCGTATCACTTGTAGAAATGGCATATGAAATAACAAAAGCGGATTGGTTTTTGTTTTAAATAACATTAAGACCATAATGTCGAAACCCGTAAGGCTTCTACTAAACTGAAATCCCAGCAATTTTCAATTTGTGCTGAATTTAACGAAAACAAAGATTTCAAATTTTAAAAAAAAACTCCGTTAAATTCAGCACAAATAAAACATAAACCGTTTCAGGTCCGTCGAAGCCGAATTGGCTATCACAAAATCATCAATAGCATTATTGGACCTCACAATGATAAAATTCTTCGAAGAAAAATATGATTGATTCGAAAAATAATAGAAGGAAAAATGGGCCCACGATGAGACTAGTCTTAAAAATCGCAGAATGGGTCACTCTATTTTAGAGAATTTTTTGAAAAAAATAACAAATGTCGATCATCTGTAAAAAAATAATTTTCACTTTAGAAGCAAAAAAAACGTTGACGTTGATAATTGATAATTTTTTTCATATTTTTTAACGAAAGTATGCCTCAAAATGAGAAAACATTATATATTGACCTTTGTCGATATCTCAATTAGTTCAGGAGATATGGGCGTTTAAACGTTTCCAAATCTTCCGAAATCGACATTTGTAGGAAAATTATAACCCCTAAAAGAGTAGAGACAAAAATCTAAAAATTGGTGTGGATATTCCTTTCGTGGGGTAAAATTTCACAAAAAAAAATCAGGAAAACCAAAAATAGTCGGACTAACGGGCTAGGTGAAATGGCGTGAACTTTCCCATATATATTCATTGAGAAGCTGCACTTTCGTGTCCTCCCGCACCGCAACGAATCAAGCATTTATTTGTATCGAGCGTTCATTGCTCGTTGCGTTGCTCGGTTGGTCACACAGATTCCTATACCAAGCCCCACGCACACGCACGCACGCATGCGCGCGCGCACACACACCTAGGATTGTAAAGTTCTTATTCACCGGTGAGTGTCGTCGTCGTCGTCGCGTCGTCGTCAGGAGGACGGGCTGCTGTGTGTGTGTGCGCGCGCGGTCAGCGCGTAAAGAGTGGCAACACGCGCGCCAACTATGTGTGCACGCCCGACGAGGGAACGACTGCATCGTGTGTGCGACCGAAGGAAGAAAAAATTTTAAGCCAGGGCCGTAACACGCTTGTATCCCTTTATTAGCCGTTCGCGTGAGAGGGAGAAGGAGAACGGGCGAGAGTAAAAGGCAAGGGGGGATGACGGAGCTGTCGGAGTGCCCAGAGAATTTTTCGCCGTAAAATTGCATCATAGTGACGTTTTTTTTTTCTCAAATAGACGGACAAGGATCAATATTTTTCAAAATATTCATCAACCGAACAATGATTTACAATTTGTTTAACGTCCAGCAAAACGTGCAGCAGAAAATAAAAAACCGCAAAGTAATAATAACGATAACAATAATAATAAAGTAGAGTCCTATTTTTCATTTTCGTGCTGATACGATGAAAATAATCAGTGTAAAATTGTGTACTGAAAAATGGAAAGGTACAAATAAAAGATGATAATAACAGTGACGGTAATAATAACATAGCGTAATGAATAATGCGTCGTGCTAAAACAATAGCAAAATATAAATAAAGCATATTCAAATAAACAAATGAATACATAAATAATGTTATAATTAGGATAAAGAAGATTGAGAAAACAGAACCCGAACGAATGATAATTAAAAAATAAGTGAATAAATAATCACTAATGAACAATAAACACAGTTGATTTAATTAGAGGTTTTAATTAGAGGATTTAATTAGAGGTTTATATATATATATATATATATATATATATATATATGAAGAAAGAGAGAGACGGAGAGAGAATTTGCGCGCATTTCCTGCTTTATTCGCTCGGAAGGTTGGGAGCGCGGGCGAGCGACGACTTCGCCCTCGGCAACATCGCTCGCCGCGCAGCGTGTCACGTGAGCGAGCGCTGAAACGGGCCACCAACCCCTACTCCGTAACATCTACACGCAGCCCCGGCAATTCCTGCCACCACTGTTACACTCCGTCTCCTTCTGGCCCTCCCCTCCTATTCCTCCTTAGCGCCCCCTACTGTCGTCTTACTCTCGTTCCTACTCTCCTTTTTTCGGGCATAAACTCATCCGCTAATCGTCCGAGATTCTCTCAATTCGGCAAACGGTCGATCTCGCGGGTTCCCGCAACCTGTCGCCATCTCACGTGAGTCCCTTCAACCTCGTTCCGCTCCTCGCGAGCTTCAACGTTCAGCAATAATTTAAATTTACGAAAAGCCTACGAGTATCACGATAATCGTATCGATCGAAGCTTGGGAAAAATGATTTCCCTATTTGCAAAACGATTGACGCGAGAATGAAGTTCGAACTTCCCGCTAGACCCCCCCCCCCCCCCAAGTCGAGTTCTACGGCTCTGGCGTAACACACATTTGTGCACCGGTCGAGCTCAACGTGAGAGAGGGATGGTATGAATGGCGCTAGTCGCAGCGTCTCTACACATCGCGAGAGAACAACAAGAGAGAGACAGAGAGCGAGAGAGAGAGAGCGCGCGCCCCTCTTCTATCAGCCCCGTGAGTTCTCTCATTCATCCTTTGTTCCGCGCACGAGTCCACGGTAGCGCATATCCCTCGCTCGAAACACCAATTTTCGCCTGTACATTTCGATACAGGAAGCGCCCCGCGCCCCGCCTCCCGGAAGCGATTCGCAATCGCGATATCTCGAGGAGATTGAACGAGGCGAGCGCGCGTCGTGTACGTGAGATCAATCCATCGGTAAGTTCGTGCGAGCGAGAGAACCGATATTCCGTATTCGTAAGGTGCGCGGCTGCAAGGCGGGCGTGAGGGGGGGGGGTCGAGTCGCCCGTGGTATACGGCCCTGCATCGGCCCGTGTACTCACACACGCGCATTTTTCTTCCGCACTCGTTCATACTCTCCTCCCTCGCGCAAACTTGTATGCGTGCACGGTCGCGTAGGCGCCCCGGCACTCTCGGTGTTTCAACACCGACTCACAGCTGATCCCACCGTGGATGTCGAGCCTCCCCCCCTGCCGCTACGGACGGACGGAGCTCCGTGTGTGCGATAGCGTGAGCCCCGGCGCGCTCTGTCAGTCGCGCGGCGCGAGCGCGCATGCGCGTGGATCGTGCGCGTGAGACAGAACGAGTGCGCGTATCAGCGACAAGAACGCGAGTCGCGCCGTCTCTGTCGCGCACCTCCCACTCTTCGCCTCCTCGGAAAAGGTGTACTGCGCGGCGCGCTCTGTCTCTCTCGCGCGCTGTGAAGAAGAGCCTCTCAGTGCGGAGTGCTTGGGGGGGTGGGGGTCGAGCCGCCTAGAATCGCCGAGCGTCAGAGTGAGAGAAATGCACGCGTGCGGTTCTTGCTCCTACACTAGCGCGGAGAGGGTGGCGGTGGTGGCAGCGAGAGAGAGAGAGAGAGAGCGATAGAAAGGAGAAGAGGAGCAGCGCGGAGCGCGTTCGAAGCGGCGAGCCCCGCAGAGTCTCGCCAGTAAACCTCCGAGTCGAGGATGTCAATAATTCCGAGTGCCCCGTGGTGGCGTTATTCCTCTCGGTCGTACGCGCGCCCGCTTTCGCGACAAAAGTAAAAAGCGACTGTTTCCCCGGTCGGAGACAACGAAAGCTCGTGAAAAAGTCATCGAGAACAAGTGAAAAGGATTAACGTATATACATACCCTCCCGTACATGTGTAGCATATATATCGCGTATTCGCAGCAATCTTCGCTGCCGTTGTAACGCCTCGTGCTCTCTCTCTCTCTGTCGGTACGTACGTAGTATTTGCTACGTGTATTTATAAGTGTTCGTTGTATAGCGGGGAGCGTTTCACGCGCATACGCATAGAGGGAAGTGTGCGGGCACGTTCGCCGAGAAAGTGTCGGGACTCGCCACGAGTGAAAAACGGCGAATAAACGCGCACAAGAGTCTGAACATTGCGGTCTCTTTCGCGCACACGCGTAATAAAAACGAGCGCGCGTGCCTATAATTCTTTTTTTTTCGCCCCGTCCGAAACCGAGCTCGCGAATAGCGTGCAGCAGTGTGCGCGCCTTGGGTGTCTATCCCCCACACACAAATTCCTGTTCATCTCCGAGGGAGTGAGACCAAAGGGAAAAAAAACTCGGGCTCTTATCGACGAGAAAAAAGGGGCGAGTGGGGGGGGACGTCATGAGGTGCAAGCGGTGTATGGTGTATTAAAAATAAATGTGCGAGTTGTGGGTGTTTCGCGGTTATATACCGTGCGGTGTTTATTTACTCGTTGCCCTCTGTTGCGGAGGGCACGACACCCCGTGTTGGTGAGCCCCCTCCTCCCTCCCCTTCCCTCGCTGGCCGTTCCTCCACTCCGGCCGCCCAGCTGCCCCCTCTCCGCAGTGAGGAAGACCGCAAGCGCATGGAGTACGCGACGAGAGTATTTATCTCTCTCTCTTCTTCCTCCGCGTATTCGTTCGTGCATATCGTTTCGACGCCGAGTGATTTTGTGTCTCTGCGGATTCGCTGGATCGCCGGGCTACGAGCAGCAACAGCTCGACTCGTTTAAATGTACGTATATATATATGCATATATAGCTAGACTACACATATATGTATAACATAACATGTTTCATTACCAAGCGCGCGAGGGAGCCAGCGATTCCGTCTCGCTCGCTCTTTCTTTCACGCTTTTTCATTCTCTCGTTGGCGGAGGGGGGGGCGAGCGCGGCGCTGTTGGAGGGGCGTGCGGGCGCAGCCACTCACACACGCCCGCGCGATCTACACCCACTCGCCACACCACACGCGCAGTTTCGCAGTATGCTCGCCAGCAGCGTAAATGCCGTTGGGTGTGTGCGTGCATAGGAAGAGCGCTGTAAAGAGATGCCGTCGAGGGGGGGGGGGGGGTGGTCTTGTGGTGTGTAGCAACGCTCGTCCACCGGCGGCCAGGGAGCTCGCACGCACACCGCTTTAGCATCTCTCTTTCTCTAGCGTCTCATCTATTTATACAGCAGCCATACGCGACTCGTATTTTTCTTCTCCCTCGCTCTTCTGGGATCATTCTTTTTCTCGCTCACTCCCGCGAAAGCTACTGTGCGTCTCCCCTCGCTCTCGCTTCCGAAATGTTCGTCTCGCTCGCTCTTCTGGGATTCTCGCGCTCGCGTCCCCCCCCCTCCCCCACTCTATCGGTGACTCTATATATGGACGATTCCACCAATTCTCGAGACTCGCACCAACCGGCCGCGCGCGCCAGAGAGCGAATCTTCAGGATTCCTGATTTGACTTGTTTCATCGGCAATTGTCGGCCCCCACGGTGACCCGCGAGCTTGGCATTTTTCAACTTGGTTTCCTTTTTCTCTCTTTTTTTACGTCTTTGGGCAGTTTGGAACAAAGCACGAGATTTTGTCTCCGAGGTTCCGCGGAGTATGAGAAACTCGGTTCGATGAATCGTACGGGTTAATTTGACGAAGTTTTGAATCTCAGGGGGGAGGAGATCTCGAAGAGTCTGCACTTGTGTCAGCAGCGCGCGCACGAAATCTCGTCCATTTCGCTCTACTCACGAGCGCTCTGAGCATCCTTCCCCCTACCGCGCGTCTCTCTCTCTCTCTCTCTCTCTCTTTTTCTCTCTGTCCCTCTCCATAGTGCGAGGCTACTATCTCACATTGTGCACGGATCAACTCTTATGCTATAATAGTATTTTCCACCGCCCCCCCTCCGTCTTTCTATTCCGCTGCTTCGCTCTTCCCTCTCCGCCGTCCGTGGCCGCCGCCACTCGCGAAGTTCTCGCCAGAGCGCGTGTTTGTCGCCCCCCTCCACCTCATTCGTTCGCTCGCCGCGTGACGACGGCGCGAGAGAGGTGGAACGGGCGCGAGTGGGGGAAGGTTGAAGGGTGAGCGAGAGAGAAAGCAAACTAGCGAAGATAGAGAGAGACATAGAATTCTTGTGGAAACGCACACGTATAAGCTCGACACTATCGCCCATCTCTTTCTGTCCGCACACCGCAGCGTCCGTGCGATGTGAGCAACGCTGCTCAGCTGTATGTTCCACCAGTTTGTATATATTTATACGTGTGCTGCCGCTGCGTGCCGGGCTCTATACCCGGCTTCGAATCTTCTCGTACGTCGTAAAGCGCACATATATATATGCAACTACTCGCAGGCGAGGAATTTTCTCACAATGGACTGATGCTCCGTCGGCGTGCGCGAGTGGCTCGCCGTCTTGCGATCGCCGGAAAATCTTCCCCGTCCGTACAACGCCTCGCAATCCTCGAAATTTCAGCTCGCTACATTTTTACCGAATGCTCTTTTTCTCTATCTCGGTCGTCACTTGTGCAAACGAATTTTGCATTACAATAATCATCATCGTATATTATATCATCTGTAAACAACTATATTAATCATTCTAATTATAATAGCGCGGCGATAATAATCAGAATAGAAGGGCAAACTGAATTTTGTTGCCTGCAGCAATTAATCGTAATGAGAAAAAATAACAATAGCAATACGAAGCATGGCGATGATAATGATCACAATAGTGATAATAAGATAGAAAAATATAATTATAATATCAACGACAATGATGATAATAATAACGATAACAATAATTGAACAGCAATAATGACAATGATAAACACAAAAATAATTAATGTTATAGTAACAACGACGAGAATAATAATAATAATAATAATAATAATAATAATAATAATAATAATAATAATAATACTAATAATAATAATGATGATGATGATGATGATGACGGTGATGATGATGATCATCATCATCATAATAATAATAATGATATAATATATAATATGATATGATGTGATATGATGATATAATGATATAATATGATATAATATATAATATGTGTGATATGACGATATAATGATATAATGATATAATAATAATAATAATAATGATGATGATAAACTTAATTAATAACAATAAAACATAGCAATCATGATGATAATAATGATAAAGATAATAACTATAACAACTTCCAAAAAATAATGAAAAGAGATGATAATGATAATAACAATGACAATAATGACGAAGAATGATTAATATAACATGTCATTGTAACAATGTCGTTGTAACAACGACAATGACAATAATAATCATAATAATGATGATGATGATGTTGATGATGACTATGATGATAAACTTAACTAATAGCAATAACATCTATGACGGCACACATAATTTACTTTGTAGTAACAACGACCACAATGATCGTAACAATAATAATGACGGTGAGGATGATGACGATGATGAAGATAATAATAATAATCGATAAAACATAACAATATTCACAATCATGACAACGAAAATAATTTATATTATAGTAACAACGATCACAATAATAATGACAATAATAGCAATGATAATGATGATGATGATGATGATGATGATGATGATAATAACAATAAACTACAGATATAGAAATGATAACGGCCGTTATACTGACAGATAACGATAATGATCATAACAACAATGATGACGATGATGATGATAATAATATTAATCGATAAAACATAAACATGTTGACAATAATGACGACAAAAATAATTTATATTATGGTAACAACGATCACAACAATGATAACAATAATAGCAATGCTGATGATAACAACAATAAACTACAGAAATAACAATGATATGATGAAATGATAACAATGAAATGATAACGGCCGTAATAATGATTGAGATAACGATCATAACAATAATAACAATAGAGATTATAACGACAGTAAGATAAATATAGTAACACCGAAAATGATAATCATGATAACGACGAGAACCGTAAAACGTTCGATAACAACTGTTATAATAATTGACGAATTAACAATGTCCATAAAAAACGGTAATAACAATGATATGAATAAAATTACAATCATAACAATGGCAACAATAGCTGTATTTGTGGGTGAGATAGATAAAAAAAATTAGGAAACTCCCACGTATATGTGAGAGTTAAATATTGCGTATTTGCGTGCGTGTGAGGATAGCGCTATTTCAGTAATTTTTGACGATCGAACTGTACTTAGAGTAATTCATTTTAATCATCGAAAGTAAACAAAAGTTTTCCATCGACCCATTCGCAATTCGAGAGGTCAACTGCACAAATAATTCGTTATTTTAAGCACACCAAGCGTTCGAACGTTAATCCGTTTTGGGAGTAAAAATTAGCGGAGATCGAAGAGAGAATTGGCATGGGAACTATGAGAGAGACGATTATGTGATCAGCATTGAAAAAAGCTTCGACGAATTTTTAACAGAGCCAAGAGCGCGGGTACGTTTGAACAGGTGTCGCGACGAGGCTTTTTCCTCCAAATAATACGACTCCCAAGATTATTCTATTTTTTCACTGCTGATGGTCGTGTTTGAAGATTTGACATGGCGATTGTTTGTGAAACTATTTTGACGAATGAATTAATTCTCGCGCAATAAGGAGGCGAGTTGAGAAATAACGCGTTCGAACGCGCCCGGGAATCGTCGTTTTTCGCTGCTTTTGTTTTTTTAGCGTGAGAATATTCGGGAGATAGATACGCGTGCTGAATCGGCCGTCCTTTCATCCCGCTATGCTTTACCGGCGACGACGAGGCTCTCGGCATCTCCTCTTTGTGCGGATCTTCGTACGCGCGCCGCGCCTCCCCCCTCCCCAACCGACTCTCGCGCCTAGCGCTCCTCCGTGAAACAATAAAATCCACTTGGGTGTTCGAGCGTATTTTTTGCACGCTAGTGTAACGTCCCCTCCACTAACGTGCGAACAATAACGAGTAGCTCAGAGCAATCCGGAGATTCCAAGGATTATTTCCATGCAAAGGTCATTTACGGGGACACATCTGTTCTCGCGTTTATCGCAAGCATACAACGTACAAACGTTACGCGAAGAAATTGTGTTTTGTACGATACTCGGGGGCGTATATATAGGTATATCCGCGCTTGAGGGGAGCTCCAAGTAGAGTGGCCCAGCAACACCGTCCTGCATTCCGCGTCAGCTGCGCCCCCTCACTTCCCCTACTACAACTACCGACTCTCCCACCCAACGCGCGCTTCTCCTACTCCGCGTTCTCGCTACTGCCCCGCCGCAACTACTCTTTGCGCCTCTCGTCCTATACGCAAAATACAATACTAAATAAATTTCGAAGAAATAATTTTTTCAAAATGAAAACTTGTGTTATTGAAATTAAAAAAAAAAATCAAAACTGCAAATTTCGGAAAAATTGAAATCCAAATGAAAAATGTAAATTAATATTTGAAAAATGAAATTTCAACTGTAATCAATTTTTTTTCTCGGGGTGATTAAGAAGTTGAAGCAAGGGTTTAATGTTTTCTACCTTTTTCGATTTTGCGATGAATCAACCCACGATTAATCGAGCCGCGATGAGAAATTTGAGAAAATAAAAACCGTCCTTATCGCCCGAATTTTGCAAATTCGGAATTCCGAGCCTTGAAGCTTCACCGCCTCCAGCCGTGGTCGCTACCTCCGCGCGCACTACTCACTACTATTTCGTATATCGCGAGCGGCCTGTACTCGCGTTTACTATACCTACTCGACGCGAGCCTCCCCGGATCACCCTCCTATGGTTCGCGTACGTCGAACGCGGACAGACGCGTCTGCTGCGGCATATAAAGTGCATATCGCGAGAGCCCATAACAGAAGCTACTACACCACCACCACCGCGACCGCGACCGCTGCCACGGATATAGTATATTCGCGACGCTGTGACTCAAGTGCGTAAAATTCATTGCGGGCCGCGTGCGTCGACGAGGACCGTGGCTCGCATTGCGTCTACTCGTTATCGTTTGTATATTACACACACACACACACACACACACACACACACACACACACACACACACACACACACACACACACACACACACACACACACACACACACCCAACTTTTTGTTTTCGACACAAAATTATCTGCTTTTGGTTTTTTTTTTTCAAAAAAGATAATATAAAGTCCAAAATGTCGAAAACCGTGGAACTTTCACTAAACTGAAATTCCAGTATATATATATATATATACACACACTGGAATTTCAGTTTAGTAAAAGTTCCACGGTTTTCGACATTTAAGACTTCATATTATATTTTTTGAAAAAAAAACCACAAGCAGATGATTTTTGTGTCGAAAATAAAAAGTTATGTTCACTAAACTGAAATTCCAGCATACAGTAGGACATGATCTGACCAATCGACAGTTGCAGGATTATCCATTCACAACTGGACACCACTGTTGGGCGTTGACGAACAAAATGTTCATTAAGTTAATTAATTGACGAAAGAAGTAATTGCATTTAATTTAATTGCATGCTGCAATCAATTTCTTTGGATTGATCTATGTTAATTGCAACTCGCAATTAAAACTATCGCAATTAAATTTTTTAGTTCTAAGAAAAAATTGAAACTAACAATTAACCCCATATACGTATTTCAATAACTTGCACATTTGTTCTGACGCCACTCAGCGCCCTATACAATAATCGCTTTTAATTCTTGGCTTTTCATCAAATACATTTAAAAGATTGAAAATCGATTAGCTTCTAGTTGTGAAAAGTCGCGATTGTCAGTTATGATAATTGTCAGTTAACAGTCAGTTAATTGTTTAGCGACTAAAGCAATTAACAATTAATTGTTAATCGTGAGTTTTTACAATTGCGATTGATTACTTGTTAATTGTTATAGTCGTGATTGACAATTACTTAATTGTTAATTGTTATAGTCGTGATTGGCAATTACTTAGTTGTTAAGCTTTAGTTACCGTAGCAATTGAATTTTGTCCAACATTGCAGGACACCCTCATATATGTGTCTATATATATATATATATATACACACACGCATTTAAAGTGACCCAGGCAATTTTCTCCCAAACGAAGCGAGATACGAAAAATGTTTAATACTTTAATTTCAGGGTTTCGAGCGGGACACAAGATGGTGTGTTTGAATTTTTTCCAAAGTCGAAGTATCAAGATCATTTGCGAGTCAAGTTTAGTTTTCCAAATGGGATAGTGGATTTGTTTTTCCGGAAATCGAAAGAGCGTTTAATAACAGGTCAAAAGTACTGTATGCTATGGTTTCAAAATTAGAGGATCATGGTATATTCATTGAAAAAGAAAAATGATTCGGTTTACTTTTTAATGGCGTAGACATTGCTATATATATATATATAGAGTAAATATTATAGAAATCGTTAAAAATTCGGGTTCGTGAAAGGAATACCTTAAGGAGGATGGAGCGTTAGCCAAATACAAGATTAAATAAATAAATAAAAATATGTTATTGTCTGGACTATACTGAGTCCTCCCGAATTTTTTGAAGTTTTTTTTCACCACAGAATACGAGACAAAAAATAGTTTGATGCCTGTATTTTTACGTGCGTTTAGAAAGGCATGACGTTCAAGCTACGGGTGATGTTATTTTTTTGGCTTTTTAGCACAAAGATAAACCATTTCGAACAACGGATTAACGCAAACTAAAACTTTGTAAACATTGAGAGAAAAAAACCCCATCTTGCCCGACGTAGACCACACACATTCAATATTGAACTAGCACGGTTCGATGAAAGATTACGAATCTTGGCCGGCGAATCAAGAGACGCCAACCTCAATGTCCGCGAATTTGCTGTATTTCGGCAACACTTGATATTCATTAATCGTAATAATGAATAATCTCGTGACGTTGTTATAAATAAGCGTCATTCTAAATGACTCAAAAATGCATTCCGAGTTCCACAAAACATTCGCTGACGCAGTTTTTTTCACGATAATCATCAATAATGTTATACGTTTCCAAGTTGGTAGTGACCAAAGATTTTTTTATTTGCGTAATTAAAATGTAAAAATGCATAATTTTGTCCTTCCATGATATATTTCATGAAAAGTTAACATCTACAGAATAAATCTCCATCTCGTATGAATGTTTTTGAAATTCATTGGGAAAAAAACTGCTAACCGTCATTTGACTCAACTGGACTGGTCCAACCTCCTTAAATGCGCGCATCGCATACCTCGTGTTCTCTCGTCTCTCCGGAGAATCCAAGAATGAAAGGAAACGAGGCGCGGGGCGGATGGCGGCGTGGAGGCTTGACGAAAATCAACGAGAGTGCTCATATCGGGGCTCGCGGAAATTGCGGAGAGCATATACCAGACTCGGTGGAAACAGCGAGAACGCCAGTGAGGAAACTAAGCGAGTAGAGAAGCTCGCATTTTATCGAATTATGCACCGAGGGTCCCTAAAGTACACAAAGAGCCCACGTATAGCCGCGTACTTCGAATCTCTCTCTCTCTCTCTCTCTCTCTCTCTCTCTCTGTCTCTCTCTCTCTCTCTCTCTCTCTCTCTCTCTAACTCTAACTCTAACTCTAACTCTAACTCTAACTCTAACTCTAACTCTAACTCTAACTCTAACTCTAACTAACTCTACCTCTAACTAACTCTAACTCTAACTCTAACTAACTCTAACTCTAACTAACTCTAACTCTAACTAAATCTGACTCTAACTAACTCTAACTCTAACTAACTCTAACTCTAACTAACTCAACTCTACCTCTAACTCTAACTCTAACTAACTCTAACTAACTCTAACTCTAACTAACTCTAACTCTAACTAACTCTAACTAACTCTAACTCTAACTAACTCTAACTCTAACTAACTCTAACTCTAACTAACTCTAACTCTAACTAACTCTAACTCTAACTAACTCTAACTAACTCTAACTAACTCTAACTCACTCTAACTCTAACTAACTTTAACTAACTCTAACTAACTCTAACTCTAACGCTAACTAACTCTAACTCTAACTAACTCTAACTCTAACTAACTCTAACTCTAACTAACTCTAACTCTAACTAACTCTAACTCTAACTAACTCTAACTCTAACTAACTCTAACTCTAACTAACTCTAACTCTAACTAACTCTAACTCTAACTAACTCTAACTCTAACTAACTCTAACTCTAACTAACTCTAACTCTAACTCTAACTAACTCTAACTCTAACTCTAACTAACTCTAAGTAACTCTAACTCTAACTAACTCTAACTAACTCTAACTCTAACTCTAACTCTAACTCTAACTAACTCTAACTAACTCTAACTAACTCTAACTCTAACTAACTCTAACTCTAACTAACTCTAACTCTAACTAACTCTAACTCTAACTAACTCTAACTAACTCTAACTCTAACTAACTCTAACTCTAACGCTAACTAACTCTAACTCTAACTAACTCTAACTCTAACTAACTCTAACTCTAACTCTAACTCTAACTCTAACTCTAACTAACTCTAACTCTAGCTCTAACTAACTCTAACTAACTCTAACTAACTCTAACTCTAACTAACTCTTACTCTAACTAACTCTAACTCTAGGTAACTCTAATTCTAACTCTAACTAACTCTAACTGTAACTCTAACTAACTCTAACTAACTCTAACTCTAACTAACTCTAACTCTAACTAACTCTAACTCTAACTAACTCTAACTCTAACTAACTCTAACTCTAACTAACTCTAACTCTAACTAACTCTAACTCTAGCTAACTCTAACTCTAACTAACTCTAACTCTAACTAACTCTAACTCTAACTAACTCTAACTCTAACTAACTCTAACTAACTTTAACTAACTCTAACTCTAACTCTAACCCTAACTAACTCTAACTCTAATTCTAACTCTCTCTCTCTCTCTCTCTCTCTCTCTCTCTCTCTCTCTCTCTCTCTCTCTCTCTCTCTCTCTCTCTCTCTCTCTCTCTCTCTCTCTCTCTCTCTCTCTCTCTATTTCTCTCCGTCGAACGAAGAACGAGAGATAGGCGCGCCTCTCGCTCGACTCGACTACGACGACGACGAGTGCATCAGGAAACTTCCCGTCTCAGTATGCACAATATTCATATAGACATGATATTATGCGTGGCGTATACGAGCACATTAGAGGGAAGCAGAGTAGTGGGGATTCGCTTCAAATTGAACATCGCAAGCCTCGTACGTAAAATAATGCATGGGGCATAATTCTATTTCATGCAAAAGCATACAGATAGAGAGGGTGGGAGGGGGAGAGAGAGAGAGAGAGAGGGAGGGAGAGCATATAAATTTAATTGATGTAAAACGATATACGAAGAATCCGGTCGTTGTCGTTCTCGCACATGCATGTCGGAATCACACCGAACTAATTCTCGAATTATCTCGATAGATAAGGGAGCTTGGTAGTTTTGCATTGAAAGATAGGTTGCATTCATGTGCATACGTAAGTTTTTATTTTCTTATTTTCTACAGCTATTTTCAATTAGCCTAAAGCCCTGGACGATAGGTTTAGAGAAATAAGTGAACAATATACAAGGCTAGTGCTTATTGGTCACGAGCCCGTGAAAGGGTTGTAGGGCATGTTGCCCGCTATCAAATAACCCAGTAATGCTTCGTGCAAAAGTGATCCATTTTTGAAATATTAATGGTTTTATTATTTTTTCTTTTAAAGCGACGAGTAGGCAACTTTGAAAATCAATTTAAATAATAACTGTTTTATGGGATGAAAGGTTTTTTAAAATTATTATTTGTAGTTCGAGGACAGAGTGACAAAGAGTTATTAACAATGAAATAAGAATAATGTGCAAAAAAATGTGAATTGGAGTACAAAACTCTGCCAGTCTATTTGTTATTCTTATTTTATAGCCGATAAATCATTGTTACTGTGTTCTCAAACGACGAATAAGGAAAAAAGTGTGATTCGATACTGCAGTTTAAAAAAATAATGTTTAAAGTTGCTCACTCCTCACTTGAAAAAATAGTATCTTGAAAGTGGTTCACCTTTCGCATAAAGTTACTTACTGGGTTACTTGATGCCGGAAAACGTGTCCTACAACACTTTCAGGTGCTCGTGACCAACATTAGTCTTGTATAGAGTTCACCTTTTTTCTCTGGAGCTATTTTTTGGCACAACCTCACGCTCCTCCCTTTTTCCATCCCAGTCCTGTATATACACATACGTATAAAGTCACAGATTTGAAAATGGGCTTTGACAAATAAAAACTAATATCAAAAATATCCAACCATGGGCCCCAAGTATGTTGGGGTCCAAGTACCAAAAAAAAAAAACGATTTGTTTCCTCCATTCTGTGGACGTACTTACCTGGCGATTTTTTTTCTCGCGTCATCGCTGCAAAATGCACTATCAAGCAGTAAATTAATGACCAACTGAACACTAGCGTAAATACCTTAGATTGTGTTCGAAATTTTTAAAAATAAGTTTGAGAGCATCGGACACTAAAGTGCAGACGATAGAAAAATACTTATACTAGTTTTAATGACTCCGAAAAGAAACAGAGAACTTCTAAGAAGAAAGTGCATCAACGAAAGAGAGGATAAAAATCTACGCAACCGTCGGAATGAACATAACAAAAGGCTTTTTTCTCGAAAAATAAAAACAAACGTAGAAAATACATGCTGACTCGTATAGATATCGGATACGAGGCATCTTGGTTTTCCTTTTGGACGTCACTTTTCGGGCCACCCTGTATATATGTATATATCGTTGTGTAACGATGCTGAAGTTTGCATCGTTGGACTGCAACGAATTTAACTTATTTTGGCAGATTTCGCCTACAAAAATCCATCAACCATTTTTTATGATATTTATTTTGCGATCTACATAAAAATCTATAACCAAAAAGATCGCTTATGATAATAAAAATGTGGGAAATAAAATGTAAAACGGCACTTTCGTTGCGTTCGAACGATGCAAACTTCAGCACCATCGTTGTGTATACAAATATTAATTTTTATTCGTATAAAACCCGTTCTGAAATGTGTGACTATGTATGAATTTGTACGACGTTGAATTTTGGTTCGTCAGGATGCAACGAAAATGATTTTTTTTTAATTTTCAAAATTTCCATTTTCAAATTTGAGCTACGAAAATCGCGCAAACATTTCTTCGTATTCAGCCGTTCTTATTTAGCGATGTACAACAAATTCGCAACATATGATTTTCGATGATAATGAAAATAAGAAATCGAAAGATTTCGTTGCATTCCAACGATGCAAATTTCAACCCCATATATTTGTACGTAAAATCACACGTTGAAAGTGAAATATAATTTTAAAAAATGAATTTTCCTGAGTAGAGGAATTGCATCTCAAAATTGCTCGATAATTGACGAATAAAGAAAGAAAAAAAAAATAAATAAAAATACCTCGAATCGCTCGTTCATTTCGCCTTGTCAGACTTCCCGATAGTACTATCGTGAGTGAGATTGTGATTTTTTTTTTCATTCTCGCCTATGTCCACCAAGATATAGTAAAAGTGTGCGCAAAAAAAAACTTTTGCAGCTTTATCGCTGCAAAAGTTGTACAATTGTGTTTTAATCGCACGGGTCAGAGAGTTCGCGATAGCTTCCTCCTCCCGCCGCATCGCGCCCCCGTCCCGTCCCGTCCTCCCTCGCGATACTTTGCGCGTCCGGGGTGGCGCAGAATTTTCGTCGAGACACGACGCGAAATGCGAGGAACTGGAAGCTGCAACTGGCATCTGATGTTGCATATCCACATTGGAAATTTGTTTATCTGTCGATTTCTATGTCGTTTGTTTTATTAATTCTTAAGGACGTACGATCGTCATTACGAATCCAACTTTCGTAACGATGACGAAATCCGCGTTAGTTTTTTTCTCGGATTAATCCCACCGACGCTACGTGTCACGCCGTCTGACAATATCCGCCGCAAGTCGTTGAGCCGATCTGGCCCAGATAGATTTTTTTTCATTGAAAAATATCGATTAACAACGAGGCTATTATTGTTTGAAGAAAGTGGCGCCGTTCTGGCAACTAGACTGATTAAAAACGAAAAAATGAAAAAATTTACTTCTCTTAAAATAATCAAACTTTCGCATGACCGGATACTTTTATGAAATTTTGAAAATTCCAAAAATTCCAAGCTGTGAGAAATAAAGTTCAATTTTCGACAAAAAACAACTTTAATTATTGGATATTAACAATACATCGACATATTGAAAAAAAACCATCTGGCCATACGATAAAAAAAGTTCTAAACTCTGCTCGGTCCGAATTTTAAGCGAATCGGACGAGTAGATTTTGCGATACGACTTACACCGTTTCACAGACCATAGTGTTCAAGGAAAGGGCAAAAGGAGGGTAAACCGCAGCAATCTGACCCTTCACAAAAAACGTCAGATCTCGGTAAATTTGTCGAATTTTTACGAAATGTTTGCGGGAAAAAATCAAGACGAAATGGACAGAAGGGGCGGACTTGTGGAGGAAGGGAAGAGAAGGAGACGGTCTAAGGTACTGGTGGATTAAGGCGTTACCCCCACTTGTAGCGCAAAAAAAAGGCCTTTTTCATGAATTTTTTTAGAGAAAACTACAAAACTTTTTTAATCGATCAATATACCATCTTAAAGAATACATCTTGAAGAACTTTCAGTAATTTTTTTATTGAAAAATATTACATTGTTTAGTGGCAAATGGCCGTCAATGAAATAATGTTTTTATATACACGGTTTGCGGTGACCAACATTGCGGCGAAGTGGATCATCTGAAAAAAAAATGCGGATGGATTTAGTCAAATATAAGTATAAACTAGTCTTTAATCGAAGGATTTTAAAAAATATTCATTTTTCACAAAATGGCGGACAGTCAAAGTTAATGGTTCGATTTTAACGAAAAAAACGGCCGTTTTTTGGCTATAAAACGGCCATTTTTTTTTCGAAAAAAAAAATCGAACGATTAAAGACTACATTTTTATGTATTAAATAAGCCTGCAAAATTTCAAGAAGATCGGTTCATTAGTGTTCGAGTAATCTTGGTCACCGACTTCAGAAATGCCATGTTGAGAAAAACGCGTTTAAAGTTTCAATTTCAGTTCTTCAATTCACGGATTCTTCTCTTTCAACGCTCATATCTCAGTCAATTTTGTTCGGATCGACTTGAAATTTTCAGGACATATTCTCAGATACTTATACTTCAAAAAAATGCAATAGAAAAAATCGATTTTTTCAAAACCGCAAGTGGGGGTATCCCCTTAAGACTCTAAAAGGAGTCCCCCCTTCGTTGGCATTGACGCAATAGTGCGTCAATCTTTATTTCCCTATTTAACTTGCTCTTATTTGAAATCGGAGCCGCACTCGGGGCCTTTTGGGCTCGCTGAATCCGAATTTGAAGTCAAAATTTGGAAATTCAAAATGGCCGCGCCAATATGGCGGACAAACATCAAAAAGTTTACTCGATTTGGATGAAAATTAGTACTCCGGGATTTTTGAGATCGCTTATTACGAATCTGAATTTTAAATTTGAAAAAAACAAAATGGTGGACCGAAATTGAAAATTTTACTCGATTTGGATAAAAATTGGGACTCTGGGATTTTCGAGGTCGCTTATCACGAATGTGAACACAAAATTCAAAAATGTTTAATGGCGTATCTAATATGGTGGACGTGAGTGCAAAAACAGCTCGATTTGGATAAATCTTGGTACTCGGGGGTTTTCGGAGACGCTGAGTGTGATGCTGAACTCAAAATGAAGGAATTTCTCATAGTAAATTCAATAACATGGAGCATAATACAATAAATAGGTGGAAATATAAGAAGCTTGAATACCGAGTTTCATCTAAATCGATCCCTATTATTTGTATTTCCATTTGCCATATTCGTTCGTCATTGTGAATTCCTACATTTTGAGTTCAGATTCGTAATCAGCACCCTCCAAAATCCCAGAGTACAAGTTTTCAGGATAAAAAAATGTTCCTTCCATTTTGGGCACTTTTCGTCGAATTCTCTCTGCCAACGAAGGGGTTGAGGAAATTTGCTGCTATAGTAGAGAGATCGGAAGACGCAAAGACGCAAATAATAAAAAACATAAGGGTACATTAGTATAAGTAGATGCAAGGATTAAAATTGCAATAAAGTTAAGAGGTTCAAACGTTCACTAGACATAAGAAGCACGAGAAGTGTAAAACGAGGGAAACGTAAAGAGCAATGCGTGTACAATGAGGAATAAATACTACTACTGCTATAAAAAACTTTGCTGAAAATTCGAGTTATGATTCTCTTTTTTAGTAAAATAGTCTACGTGTAATTCTTGAATTATTTTTACTGGTCGATAAAGTAATCGGGCTGGAAGTGAGTAACGATTATCAATGGAAAAATGCTTTAAGGGGTTACCCCCACTTGCGATTTTGAAAAAATCGATTTTTTTTATTGCATTTTTTTGAAGTATAAGTATCTGAGAATATGTCCTGAAAATTTCAAGTCGATCCGAACAAAATTGACTGAGATATGAGCGTTGAAAGAGAAGAATCCGTGAATTGAAGAACTGAAATTGAAACATTAAACGCGTTTTTCTCAAAATGGCATTTCTGAAGTCGGTGACCAAGATTACTCGAACACAAATGAACCGATCTTCTTGAAATTTTGCAGGCTTATTTAATACATAAAAATGTAGTCTTTAATCGTTCGATTTTTTTTTTCGAAAAAAATGGCCGTTTTATAGCCAAAAAACGGCCGTTTTTTTTCGTTAAAATCGAACCATTAACTTTGACTGTCCGCCATTTTGTGAAAAATGAATATTTTTTAAAATCCTTCGATTAAAGACTAGTTTATACTTATATTTGACTAAATCCATCCGCGTTTTTTTTTCAGATGATCCACTTCGCCGCAATGTTGGTCACCGCAAACCGTGTATATAAAAACATTATTTCATTGACGGCCATTTGCCACTAAACAATGTAATATTTTTCAATAAAAAAATTACTGAAAGTTCTTCAAGATGTGTTCTTTAAGATGGTATATTGATCGATTAAAAAAGTTTTGTAGTTTTCTTTAAAAAAATTCATGAAAAAGGCCTTTTTTGCGCTACAAGTGGGGGTTACGCCTTAAGGAAACCTGCAAAGAAATTCATGTACTATTACGAGAGCTTGGGTAGACATTTCTTTATTAGATATTAATTTTACTCGTATAGTACTTAGGTACTATATATATATATATATATATGTGTGTGTGTGTGTGTATATTCATATATTCTCCTGTATATATAAATATATATAGGAGAATTCAATTGGCGCAAGTAACGTTATGCGATTGCCATGAAATAGCATGTTTGGGGAGTAGACGTAACATGACATATCGATTGGATTCTGTGATGGGAGCCCAACTTTATTACGCTCCGAGAGATTCCACTCTGGTTGTACATGACATATGAAATATCCATTATAATCAGTATTATTATTATTCTCATATGTGAAAATTAATTATTCAGGTAATCAATTCTGTCTTTCGCCTCCCCCCCCCCCCATTACCCTCTTTTCATCTCGGCTCTCTCTCTCTCTCTCTCTCTCTCTCTCTCTTTATCTTTATCTCTTCTCTCGCCTCACTTCTCGGCTCCAGTTATCTCTGCCCAATTTGGAATATCGATATGACACAGTTCTCGACAGTCATCTTCCGCGACGCGAAGCATCACTCGATGCATATTTTAAGATCGAGCGCTGGTTTCAAATGACACGCCGAGTTAAAAATTAATCGTTATTATTCATTATCATGAGACGCTAATTTCAATATTATTTCGTCGATAACGTAATTTTTTTTCTCATTTAATTTAATATTGTTTTTCCGATAACTCAATTTTATACTCTTTAGTATCAAGATTGCAATTATTTATCGAGAGAAAAAAACATTTGGTAATTATTCGGAAAATAACCCCTACCCCCATCCCCCTCTAGGGTGGGGGGATTTATAGATTTTGACCCCCTCAATACGATGGTGAAGAGAAATCGCGGCGTGACATTTAGCATCCACAATTTTTTACCTAGAATAAAAAACAAGAATTCTCGTCAATCTACATTAGAATACCTAGAGAAGTACGTAGGGAATTTGAAAAATATTGTTTTATTCAAAAGTTGTAGGTATTTGAAGTTAACAAATAAATTTTCAGTGAAAAATTTCGTTATAACTGCTCATAAACTGCTCGTAAAATGAAAAGGTTTAAATTTGAAGTAAATCGAGTGAAAATTGTTGAAGTTATTTGTCACGCCAATTGGAAAAACGCTGTTTCGAAAAGTCTCAAGTAGTCGGGCATTTTGTACATCGAAAAAAAAAAAAATTCTAACAGCTCGATATTCATACTAAATAGACGTGTAATTAATTTTACTACCTAATCACTTTTTCATACGGAAAAATTGGTTAATTTCGCACATGATTTTATACCCGTTACAGTGGCCTAAGGCCTTAACGAATTTATTTTTCGATAATATTTATACGGAGTTATAGTTATTTGCGCGTGGAATTTATGACGCTGTTTGATACTAATTTAGGCAATTATCCAAGAAAAACCGACCAAAATAATATCGGTTTCTACACATACGTTTCCACCCCCTTGCAGCCCCTTCAAACCCCTTAAGGGTTGAATTTTGTAAAATCTCGTTTGAAAATAGGGTTCCATTAATTTTATATAATTGTAGAGTATTCGATTGTAGAGTAGTCGATTCAACCATTAAAATATGTTTCCAACGTAAACTTTTCTACCCTCTCGCCCCTTAAGCGTTAAACAATTAAACCCCCTTTACGGGTTGAATTTTTCGGAAATGCTATAATACGTGCTTCGTTAATCTTATTCTAGAGTGTTTATGCAAAATTTCGAGCAAATCGGAGAAAAAAAAATGTTTTCCAAACTGTTACCCCTGGTTTCACCCCTTAAGGATCGAACTTCGGAAAATCCTTCCTCAGTCCACCTCTACACCCTCTAAGGATCATATATACCAACTTTCATGTTTTTATCTTCAGTGGCTTAGGCTGTGCGTTGTCTGTCAGTCAGTCAGTCGCGGAACAGTTTCATCTTTCTAGGCAAAACATTGGTCTAATTTCAACGTACGAAAAATACCATATAAGCGATATCCCAAATGTGAATGCATCAAATTTGGGTCCGTTCTAGAATTCCACACATCGATGATTTCGTAATAATAATTGTTACAGAATTATTAAAAAATGAATGTTATTAAATGTTCCAATGACGTTACAAATTTAAGGATGTTGAGTCCCTATGAAACATGTTAATGTTGATTGTTCAATAAATAGATTCTTAATCGTCATGAAATGTTTACACGACCTCCTGAATACTTCATGTAATAACATACAAAATTTTCAGAATTCTATCATCATTACTTCAACCTCCTTAAGGGTTGAAATAAAAAATGATAAGAAAATTCTGAAAAATTGGTATGTTTTTGTATGAAGTATTTAAGAGGTCGTGTTAAAATTTCAAGACGATTAGGAAGCTCGTTACTAAAAAATTAACATTTTGTTAAGAATAATTTTTAAAAGAAATTTAAAAAAATGTATCAATAAACTTCGCTTTGTTTCCGTTGCTTTCAGTATATTGTAGATATTATAAAATTGAGAGGTCAAAAAAAAACTTATTGCAAAGTTACATCAGTTTCCATAAAACAATATTTAATTTGTGAATGTTAATTGTTCAATAACGAGCGTCCTAATCGTCGTGAAATGTTTACACGACCTCTGAAATACTTCATACAAAAACATGCCAAATTTTCAGAATTTCATCATCATTTGCGATTTGGGACTCAACACCCTTAACTGACGTTCTGATGTCATCGTGAACTGATTTTGATCGTGAGATTTTGATATTGATTAACCGATGTTATTGTTATTGCATCAATTTCGGATCCGCTCTAGAATTTCATACATTGACGATTTTATAATAATTGTTACAAACTTATTATTCAATGAATGTTACTAAGTGTTACGAAGATGTTGCTAAATTATTATAAAATCATCAATGTATGAAATTCTTATTGAAATGAATGAAATAAAATAAAATAAAATATGACTAATAAATGGCTAAAATAATTGATGATAAAAATGACAGATATATATATATATATATATCTGTCATTTTTATCATCAATTATTTTAGCCATTTATTAGTGACTATTAGTCATTATTAGTGACTAATTTTAGCCATTTATTAGTGACATTTATTATGACTAATAAATGGCTAAAATAATTGATGATAAAAATGACAGATATATATATATATATATATATATATATATCTCTGTCATTTTTATCATCAATTATTTTAGCCATTTATTAGTCATATTTTATTTTATTTTATTCATTTCAATAAGAATTTCATTTCATTCATTCATTTCAATAAGAATTTTCAGTGAAAAATTTCGTTATAACTGCTCATAAAATGAAAAAGTTTAAATTTGAAGTAAATCGAGTGAAAATTGGTGAAGTTATTTGTCACGCCAAATGGAAAAACGCTGTTTCGAAAAGTATAGTATAAGAAATTATTATAAAATCGAAAAGTATAGTATAAGAAATTTCGAAATTCGAAAAAATTCGAAAAGTATAGTATAAGAAATTATTATAAAATCATCAATGTATGAAATTCTTATTGAAATGAATGAAATAAAATAAAATAAAATAAAATAAAATATGACTACTAAATGACTAAAATAATTGATGATAAAAATGACAGATATATATATATATATATCTGTCATTTTTATCATCAATTATTTTAGTCAATGTATGAATGTATGAAATTCTTATTGAGATGAATGAAATAAAATAAAATATGACTAATAAATGGCTAAAATAATTGATGATAAAAATGACAGATATATATATCTGTCATTTTTATCATCAATTATTTTAGCCATTTATTAGTCATATTTTATTTTATTTCATTCATTTCAATAAGAATTTCATACATTGATGATTTTATAATAATTTAGCAACATCTTATATCAATTTAGCAAATATATATATATATATACTGCGAGCTCGAAGTTGTTGCGCCTTTATTAAACCGGATAGCCGGTATGCTTTTTAAAAGTATATTACAAATTTACACCACGACTATATATACGTATATATAGCCTGAAATACAATTGAGCATAATTTGCACGAGCATTTGGTACGATAGTACGGAGTGCGGTATATACTAGAACGCCACGCTCCGTCACTTCATATATATATGTCACCAGTAGTAGTAGTGTAGTTATAACAGGGAAATTGCGTCAGGATTGAAATGAGCGAGTGTATCACTCCACGTCAATCTGTTTATGAATTAGAGCTTCGAGATAACTGGATTAAGTCTCGTTACTCGATCTAGAGGAGATCCGAAACTCTGCTACCATTAGGTTTGTGTGTGTGTGTGTGTGTGTGAATTTCGAATTATCGAACTGTTTCGGTACAGCAATATCGGAGCGCGAAGCTCGCAAAAAAAGAGCACCGTATTTTTGGAACAACCCCATTGTGTTTCGTCAATTTTTACGCGACTGCTTCGCGTCGCGTGAGAGCTTTCCATTATCTTTCGGAGCATATTTTTGGTTACCGTGTCAACGACGTCAAGGAATTGTTCCTCTATTTTCAACGCGACTCGCCAGAGCGCCGCAACTATTTGCGCGATGTACCTCGAAGTCTGAGGGTTTTGAGTTTTTATCGAATTGTTTTTTTTTCAAGGATTTTCGAAAACGACGGGTGGGTGTTAATTTTCAAAATTGGGGGATTCGTTTCTGTTTGGGTTTGTCTGATAGGTTTTTTCAAAGGGGTTTGCAAAACATCGATGTGGCTGTGAATAATTGAGAAAGGTGAAGCATGTGGGTCTGGTTTTTTTTTTGTTTGGAATAATTGGTCGGGATGGTAAATTTTCAAAAGTTCAAACGCGCTTTTTTATTTCTCGCTGGTTTACTTTGCGATACTGTCTGCACGATGATGCGAACTGTTTTTAATGTTTTTTAATGCAGCTTTTTTTTTAATAGTCGGAAATAGACTTTTGCGCTGGGAGGACATTTTTTTTTTTTCTTTATTTTTCAAGTTTTCTGTGGGCAGGTTTGACCTACGAAAATCATGGAAACGCTTTTGAGGTTTTTTTGTTTAGCGATTTATAATCTAAATCTGCGTAATATGATGTTGGATGATAACGAAAGTGAGAAATGAAAAAGACTTTTCGTTGCATTCCAACGATGCAATATTCAACCCCATGACCCTTAACGGGACTGCAAAAGTTCGGAGGCACAACAAAAATTGGTCGGGTTTCATTATTTTTCGTCCAATGAAAGTATCGGGACGACAGGGTCGGTATTTTACATACAATTGATCCATAGCCTTGGGAAATGTGAGTTTTTTCTAACTTGACAAACATTGATCAACAATGACGTTATTATTCTTTAAAGAAAGTGGCGCCGTTGCTGCATGGCCAATCGTTGTTTGCAATTCTAGTCACCAGGCTCAACTGAAATAAAAAATAAAGTCATCAATTTTTAGCACGGTAATCGAACTTTTTTTTATGGCCGATACTTTTTTGACATGTGGAAAATCACGAAAATCCCAAGGTGTAGAAAAAAAGTTCGATTTTTGACATAAAAATGACCTTGAATGATTTTTTATTAACAAATGGATGAAAATATGAGAAAAATCATCCGGGGGTACGATAGAACAGTGTTTTTCAACGGTCCTGCAATACTCCTACTAATAGGTCATACTGACACAATAAAAATACAACAATTTCAGTGATAAAGCTGTGCCTGTTTATTTTTGAATACATTATTATTAATAATATTATTAATATTATTAATAATATTATTAATAATATTATCAATATTATTAATAATATTATTAATAATATTATTAATATTATTAATAATACTATTAATAATAATTGTATCCTATTTCTCTTCTTAGTTTTTATGTTTACTATTGAAGAGAACGTGAAAGTCCAGCAAAAGGAACGAAAACTCAGCACTTTTAGCGTAAAATTAGAATTTTCGACTGAACCTTGATGATTGCATACTCAAAGTAACCCCAGTTAAATTTTGCCCTTCAACCTGTCCCAACCCTAAAAAAAAGGGTTGAAAACTTAAAAATCGCCGTATCTAGATAATTAATGGCCCGATCCAAAAACGTTTCGAACAAAAGTTGTTTGGAATAATAAAATACGTATAAAGTTATCTGACGTCCAACCCCTTATCTTTAAAAATAGCGGCACAAAAGCGCACCACTGACCCAGAATTTTCTAATCGTTTTTGTGCCGATATTTTGTGACGTAGAAAATGGAATTCTAAATATGCAGTTGAAATTTCAAGTGAATCGGTTGAAATTTGACAAGGAGCATCCCTTAGGTGACACCCTTCGATTTTGTTGAAATTTGCATATGTTATAAAGCACCGAAAAGTAAGCGATACGTATTTTTTTTATCGGCGGAAAAACGCTTTTAAGAGGAAAAACCACCCCTCGAAAATAGGGGTGTTTTTCATTTTTCCTCGATAACGTTATCGTTCTCATATCCAATGTATAGTACACGAAAAAATAAACATTGTTGCAATTTGAATTTTTTTTATATATCGTACCGTTAAAACGTTATCAACGAAAAACATCCCCAATTTTGAGGGTGCGTTTCACCCCTTTAAACCGATTTGCCGCCGAGAAAAAAAAATACGTATCGCTTACTTTTCGGTGCTTTATAACATATCCAAATTTCACACCCATAATCTTTTAGAATATTATTTTATAGGTACCTTTTTAACAAAATAAAAAATCGACTTTTGGAAAATTCTTGAGTGGCCTAAGGTCCACGTTAGCGGTAGAAAACAAGTCCCAATTCTGACAATTTATTTTCGAAGTATGAAAAAATAAATAGGATTTCTTTTCAGACGGTTTATTTAACACACATTGAAGTATAACAAAAAAATTATTATAATTTTCATACAAAATGGCGGTGACAGAGCCCATCTTGAAAAACGTGTTTTTTTTACAATCAGCTTCACGGGAGGACGATTTTCTCGTAAAGTATGAGACCTGGAACAAAAGCAAACAAAAAATGATAATCCATATATTATTAGCTATGGGGCTACGTAGGGATTTTTTTAAATCAAATTTTGAAAAAATGCCGCACTTTGAAAGAAACAAATCGATTTTTTGCCCAAAAAAAAGAAGCAGTAAATTGTTGATTGAAAAAATCTTTATATTTAATCTTTAAAAAACGGCTACGTACTCCC